>CP136062.1:120439900-120505627 GCA_032622095.1 Siphonodentalium dalli | reverse complement strand
TGAAAATACGTATTAATGGTAATATTCAAGTCTCTTGTTAAATATTGTTAAAGGTACACATATAATAAAAACAGATCCATCTGAAGGATTTATAGGTCATTGCAACGCAAGTCAAACCCAATGATTTACATCTTTAAAAGTTTGGGTGTTATGCTTTAATAGGATAAATCCAAGGGTAGGGTCAAAAATAATAATTTCAGGCATGCAACACACGAAGTAATGTTCTGCCACACAGTGAGTGGTAGTTTCATTCAGCATGATGATTAATTACTGAATGTAATGCATAAACTGAAGTGCATACCCTTGCGGTATAAATACTAGTTACATTTCCGGAATTTTCAACACTCTCCGTGATAATAAATGATGCACATATGTCGCAATGTTTATTATACTATACAGAAACACTCATATCTTCAAAAGATTAAAACCCCATTCCACCAGATCAAAGAGGCGGTACATCATAACATTTATATAAGACTAATTTCCGTGATGCTACTAAACCGGTATCTTAGCAGACAATTTTGTTCCAGTTACTTCAGTCAGCACTTTACAGCTGGAATATGCTACCAAGCAATGCACAATATTAATTTTCAGTATCTTGTTGTTATAAAATATCTTACCAATACCAGATATGTGTAACATTGGGGAGAATGGGTAAACGCGGTGATGCGGTTGCAGAAAACGTAGTACTTACATCTCGGATAAATGTGGCCTTGGTGGATATAACCAGATGTTATTTCCAGGTATAAACCGAGTCTCTGACATAAACTATGAAGGCAATTTTGGTCAAGTTTAGAATTTATTGAAGATACATGTAGTCTATGATACTCCTTTGTGTTTTGAGCAACTATGACTACTATTTTGAGACACAAACAAAATTATCTACACATTTTACCTGGTACTCTATGAATATATCTCATACTGTTCTATAGCAATGGATTTTGAAAGGTTTGATGTTGTATATTTCAAAATAAATGATGATCAGTCATATTTGTGATACTAGTCTGAGCACACATATTTCTGCTTTCGGAAAAGGTCATATAACCAATACTAGTACATCCAAATTAAATCCCATTTAGCTAACTGTGTTATTTTTCCATTTCTGGCCACTCAAAAGTCCAGATTTAACCATTTAACCATGTGCTCAAGACCCTGCTTTCGCTCCCTCTCTCTCCGATCAAATGTTTCTCTTATACTCTGCAACCATTGTTCCTCGCATAATTCAAGCATTTTTTCACTCTTATAGGACTAGCTATTAAATTTTCCCCAAAATGATAATTTTATTAGATGTTGTGCATGTTGGACGCCATTTTCATTTTGAGCGCAATGATATTCCACTACTGGTGATTCATGTGGCATGAGTAATCATTTGCAGTCAGTTTTTCTCCCAAACTGTCACGAGATATGCCCAATACCTAACCCTACCCCATAACGATCCGTTACGATCGTTGCTGAATTTGCCGATATCGGGAACCCCCCTCCAATTGACTTAGTTATTGGCATAATCCAGCACAATATAAACATAACCAATATCAGTGAGCAGTCAGGAGTGAGTGAACATATGGTCATGCCGGAATTGGTTTGATCTTTTATCAGTCAATACATCATCAAAACAATCATAAGATTTCTATCTCATGCAACGTCAGATGTATCTAGAATGCCGTAGCCATGACACTTTGAATATGCGCGAACATGTGTACACTTTAACATCTGCTGTTACAACAGCTGAATAATTACTACGTGTATTAGATTGTTCCAATGAGAGATCCAAAGCGTCCCGCTTTTCCGGCAGATAACAGGTCGCTGTCGCTCGTGTGATGACTGAATATCTAGATCATCCATATGGTTTTAACCGTTTTATAAAACCGTAACTTTATATGTATACATGGGCGATGATAAATATGGATGTATATTGCATGCAGCAATGATTGTTACTAATGAAATTATTTCAAACCTTTCTGGTAAATAATACTAAATATGGCGATTAGTCGACTTTGACCAGGGATTGCTAAAAATCAACAAGTGCACCGCTGGGCGGAGGAAACGCCCCCGACTGTACAATCAGAGAGGATTTTTCTTATTTTTGTGCAAATGCTTATTAAATGGCACTTTGTAAAGTTATGTTATTCATGAGTAAACAATCCAAAATCAAGTTATCATCTGGAAACCCAAAAAAGTAGCAGAAAAACTGAATTTTCTAAGTCCAAAAAGGGGCGTAACTCTGGAAAAAATGGGCGGACGAAATCACGGCTATGAGGAAATCTTGTCCCCCCCCCCCCCGGCTGGTCTATTAGCATACCAAAGATCAACTGAATTGAGTTAGCGAAACCAAAGTTATGAGTTGAAACGTTCGTACGGACAATTTTCTAAGTCCAAAGAGGGGCGTAACTCTGGAAAAAATGGGCGGACGAAACCGCAGTTATGGGGAAATCTTGTCCCCCCGGCTGGTCTATTAGCATACCAAAGATCAACTGAATTGAGTTAGCAAAACCAAAGTTATGAGTTGAAACGTTCGTACGGGTTGACAATTTTCTAAGTCCAAAAAGGGGCGTAACTCTGGAAAAAATGGGCAGACGAAACCGCAGTTATGGGGAAATCTTGTCCCCCCCGGCTGGTCTATTAGCATACCAAAGATCAACTGAATTGGGTTAGCGAAACCAAAGTTATGAGTTGAAACGTTCGTACGGGTCGACAATTTTCTAAGTCCAAAAAGGGGCGTAACTCTGGAAAAAATGGGCGGACGAAACCGCAGTTATGGGGAAATCTTGTCCCCCCCGGCTGGTCTATTAGCATACCAAAGATCAACTGAATTGATTTAGCGAAACCAAAGTTATGAGTTGAAACGTTCGTACGGACGGAGGGCTCCACTATATACCCCCAAATCTCCATCGGAGATCGGGGGCATAATAAATTATCGCTGAAATAGTTGTCTGGTTGTCGTCGACTAATTGTTTCAACACTAACAGGTGGGGCACACATCATCATGCAAAATGATCTATTAGGCTATTTCGTCTATCATAGCCCGATTGAGCTATGTTTTTAATGTGATTTACATGCCCCTAGTGATTATGGACAATAGCATGAAAAAACGACACTAGAATCGATGTTCATTAGTAGGCTACCACTCTCAACAAGGTTTTACTTCAAGCTTACTGACGTCCGGTAGCATTTTTTGGTGAAAATAAATTAATAAAAAAAAAAATCCCTACCTACCTACCCTAATTTTTTCGCTCCGTTAGCGGAAACATACAATCTTTTTGTTTTGGCCTTATTGAATTTATAAACCGGTATCCTAATATAAAGACTCAAGATATGAAAGAATTACCAAATGGCTGGACAAACATATCTCAAATAAAAGCACTAAATACAAGACACCGGGCATATGTCGCCTGTTTCCTATAAATAACATACTCATCTACAACTCTGCGATAAAATCATTCCAGACACCAATTTAACAGAGTTTGAATTTTTTCTACCATTAGCGACGAGTGACTCAACGCCATCCATATTGCCATTTTGTTTTCTATACTAGTTCAATTGGAAAGACCGGTGTTCTGCAACTGATTAATAGTTTATCGGAACACATGCACTTTTTATAAGAACACCGGTTCCCTTCCCACGATGCTTAGAAACAATATGGCAATATGGATGGCGATGAGTCACTTGATGCTAATGGTGAAAAAAAATTCAAACTCCATTAATTTGGAGTCCGGAATGATTTTATCACTGCAGAGTTGTAGATGAGTATGCTATTTATAGGAAACAGGCGACATATGCCCGGTTTTTTGTGTTCAGTGCTTTTATTTGAGATATGTTTGTCCGGCTATTTGGTAATATTTTCATAACTTGAGACTCGAGTCTTTTTATAATAGGATACCAATAATATGTCCAGTAACTGTGTTCAGATGTTGGTCATGTGAATTTATATGTATGTACGATTGGATACCTCAGAAGACCGGTTCCAGATCAGGATCAGACTTACCAATATTTCACCAGAGCTGTGACTTGTAAAGGATTTGGCTGGTCCGAATAGAGTCTGCGACATGCTGTGTAAATTGCTTCCAGTCCAGCTGGCGTAAGAGGAGACTGAGGAGTAGCTCCGGGAGGATTGTAATTTGGTGGATAACCGCTCTCTCGTTCTTCCATTACGCCCGCAATAGGCTCATTAAAAAAAGTTTCAGTGATCAATCCAAGCACTTGTCTGTTGTCGGTGAGTGGCAAGTCTGGCGTCGTATTTCCCGTGGAACAAAACAAATATTTCACAAGGAATTTATCGACTTTTTATGGACAATAAAACATCCACAACAAAATTTAGTAAACATATATAGCGTGTACATGTATTTGGTATCCGATTCTTGTTTTAATCTTTCTAAAATAAGGTGTTTTTCGTTCGAAAAATAAGAGTGAGGAGTGAATGAACAGCCAGTCAATTTCCGCTTTTGTAGACCACCCAAGTTGTTGAATATCAAAAATTAGGATCCGGAGGCGGAATAACTCATGTACCGGTATCGTACTGTATTCTAAATCTCTTCATCACGGTGACAAACTCTCAATTCTGAGGATTTTTTATGGCGTACGTCCTATAACTACTTTATTGTTTGTCAGAGGGTGCTGGTTGTGTACATATCGCTATAATGAATGTGTTTTTTATTACCAGAGAATAGACTGATTTGTGAATGTTATAATTAATATAGGTCTGCATGCAGGGATGTGGCTAGAGGGTCTCCGTTGGGGGTGTCCACCTTGGGAAATTCCAACTGCACCCCCCCCCCCCCCCCCCTTGAGTTGGAATCACACCAACACAACTTTTTGCATAATTCCATTTGCACCCCCTTGAATCAGAATCACAGACCAAACACAAGTTTTGCATAATTCCATTTGCACCCCCCCCCCTTGAATCAGAAACCAAACACAAGTTTTGCATAATTCCATTTGCACCCCCTTGCACATCAGTCCTCAGGCCTAATATCCTATGTATTCATAAACTATGTTGTTCTATATGCCCGGTATAAGAAAATTCAGATACTTTAACCTGAGAATTGCATAAATCCTAACATCTAGTAGCCTACTCCAGACAAATGCACACGGCTACAGGTATGACACCAGGACATTGTGTCCGTCCATGTTTGTTCAGCCCGGTATGAGAAAATTTGGAAAACTATACAAGAAAATCGCAAATCCTAGCATCTAGACTGGCCTCAACTGAAGCTTCCCTAGTGTTGGAAATTTCAAACCTCATACTCCCTCTTAGGTTGGAAAATTCTCCAACTGATGACCATTTCAGTCCACAAGTTTGACCGAATGTACTAAACTATTGTTTTGTTAAACTAATTAGCAGTTTTGTATTGGTCACGGGGGAGGGACAGTGACACACCGGGCCGACCATGGTTCGGCCCGGTGTTCGAACATTTTGAAATCTGAACAAGAAAATCGCAAAATCCAAGCATCTAGACTAGCCTCAAGTCTTCTTAGAGTTGGAAATTTCAAACCTGACAGTCACACCCCCCCCCCACTTAGGTTGGAAAATTTCCAAATGATGACAATTCCAATAACAATGTTGACCAAATGTATGACAATATTGTTTTCTTAAATTTAGTTGCAGTTTTGACTAGCCACGGGGGAGGACCAGGGCACAAGCTTTCCAAGTGTTGGAAATTTCCAACCTGTCACCCCCCCTAAGGTTGGAAATTTCCAACTGATGACCATTTCAGTCCAAAATTTTGACAAAAAATAGGAAAATATGCAATATTGGTCGAAAAACAATTAATCCCCCCAATAAATTGTTGGAAAATCAAACGACAAGAACATTTGCAACCCATTGTTGACCCCCCCTCTAGCCACATCCCTGTCTGCATGTACATGCAGTACCGGTACGTAAACATATATATAATTATCTAGGCTACTATTATTAGTATATATATATGATTGTTGATTCGACGTCAAATGATATTAATATATAAGATTGGAAATCCATGGATGCATGCAAGTTGAATTTTATACCTGGGACGTATATATAATTAACTCAATATTTATATAACGTTTTACGATGAAGGCTTGCATGACGTTACTAATTTACATTTAGGGACGTTGAATAAATACCGTAAAATGTGGTTACTTTGAACAGCGAGGTAACTTAGGACAGTGTGAATCTCCAAGGGTGCAAACATCTTTAACGCTTTCTTTGGAGCCAACACGGGTTGGGGGAATCTAGCTATGATTTCAACTCTTTTCTATTTCTCTATATATATGGACATCTTCTGAGACAGATGTTTCAAACGGTGATTAATTATAGTATTTCGATCATATTTTATGACATAGATTGTTATTAAAACCGTATATCAAGTCACAATTAAGTAGGTCTTTAATGACCAGAGTATCAGATTATATGGTCAAAACTCATTCATTTAGATGAAATCATAATTATACTACAATATATTGCTACACATCTCAACAGACCAATATTTACATATAATTCACATGTGTTTTGGAAAATTTATTGAAAGATTGGTCTGCTTTCAACTCGGGTCTCTGATTCTGCATGGATATTATATGATCTGGAACCAGGGGGGGGGGGGGGGGGGGGGGGGGGGGTCGGAAAAAAATTTCAGGCACGTATGGCATTTTTTCCCTTTCGATCATTATTTGTACCCACCCACCCCCACCGCCAATTTTTTTTCCGTTTACGGCAGTTTTTTCCGACCATTTTTTGACACCCACCCCCCTTTTAACACTATAAAACAGAGATTTGCGGGGGGAAATTCACTGTAAACAGCTGTATATGAATTTCTGTGCATACTATTATCATGGATGTTAACATGGACATGTAAATAGGAATGAGTCATTTTGAGGTCATTCGGCCAAAAAAACATGGCTGCCAGCGGCCATCTTGGATTTCAAAATTTGCAACAAAATACAACACGATAACTGCCTGCAGTCAGTTTACCAGTTAGAATTACATTATTTCTCTCATTCAAAGTGGTTTTGAAGCCCAACTCATTGCCAAAACACTTAAAAAACAAGCAGAATTTTTTTTTTCACTTTCACCCCCCCCCCCTGCTGGAACCCTGAGTTTTTGAATTATTTGCACAACATGTCCACCTCATTACATTTTCACCTTCCCGGTGACTAAAATAAGTTATCGACTTACGCGATCTTAACTAATTCCGTTTCAGACGGCTCATTTTTTTTTTAATACTCGCGCACGCATTATGTTTCATATCTTCCCAATTTTGTTCTCACTTATTTATATCTAGTTCTCACATGTGCATGGCACCCGCAATATAGTAAAACGTGTTTTTTGCCACATATGTTCTAAACTGATCAATAACACTCACATGCAGATGGTTTATACATGTATATATAATGTAGCCTATTTATTTTAGATTGCACTTACCAGTATATGTAGCCTAAAATATTTTATCGCATGCACGCGCGTGTTGCATGTAGGCCTACCCTGCAACATTCACAAGGTAAACTGTAAACATGCATGCATATATATGTGGTTTTACGGTTATATAAAACAAATTATTTTTATTAATAGATCAAATTCTCAAGTTAGATAAATTTCATTTGCAGCCCCACCTGGCATAAATTTACACAAGTGTTAAAATGTTCCAATCGGTATAGCTGTGTCGGAAATGCTGTCCAACAATCTGCTACCGGTGCCGGTATTGCTCTAAAACAACTATATTTATAGGCTATAATTGATAGTATAACTATATATATAGTTGGGCAAATTTATTCGCTAACATGAACTCCCATTTGGCAAACCTCGTCAATCCCTCTCTCTATGTGTTCGACCATCCCAGGCGCTTCGCGCCCATAAGCCGAGTAACTACTCAGTCCGAAAAGCAAAGTTCTGCTGTCAAACATACCTGTGTAGCCAATTATTGTTTCATACAACTTTCTCACACTCTCTCTCTCTTTCTCGCTCTCCTCTCTCTCTCCCCCACACACTCTCTCTCTCTCTCTCTCGCTCTCCTCTCTCCCCCCTCTCTCTCTCTCCCTCTCTCTCCCCCCTCTCTCTCTCTATATATATACTAGCCGATGAGCCCGACGTTGTCCGGGCTATTCAAAAAACAAATTTCAAGTCGATAGCTCCACCCGTTTCCGAGATCTGGTCTGCGCATGCGCGAAGCTGGCGTCGCACGGGCTCGGCGACCCGATAAAATTCGTATCCGGGGCAAGATACATTCACATAGCAAATTTCAAGTCGATAGCTCCACCCGTTTCCGAGATCTCGTCTGCGCATGCGCGAAGCTGGCGTCGCACGGGCTCGGCGACCCGATAAAATTCGTATCCGGGGCAAGATACATTCACATAGCAAATTTCAAGTCGATAGCTCCACCCGTTTCCGAGATCTCGTCTGCGCATGCGCTGCACGGGCGTCGCACGGGCTCGCCAATACGACAACGACCACCGCCTGGTCAAACTACACACACGTACCAAGTTTAGTCCCGATCGGTCGAGAATCGTAGATTTGTATAAATGACAAACAAACAGACAAACATACAGACAGAGGTCTTCAAAATATATATGAGACTAGCCGATGAGCCCGACGTTGTCCGGGCTATTCAAAAACCAAATTTCAAGTCGATAGCTCTACCCGTTTCTGAGATCTGGTCTGCGCATGCGCGAAGCTGGCATCGCACGGGCTCGGCGACCCGATAAAATTCGTATTCGGGGCAAGATACATTCACATACCAAATTTCAGGTCGATAGCTCCACCCGTTTCCGAGATCTCGTCTGCGCATGCGCGAAGCGGGCGCCGCACGGGCTCGCCAATACGACAACGTCCACCGCCTGGTCAAACTACACACATGTACCAAGTTTGGTCCCGATCGGTCGAGAATCGTAGATTTGTATAAATGACAAACATACAAACATACAGACAAACATACAAACAAACAGACAGAGGTCTTCAAAATATATATGAGACTAGCTGGTGGACCCGACTTCGTCTGGGCTGTTTCCCTTCTTCTTTTAGGCAAATTGCGCGATTTGACCTTGAATTGACCATTTTGAAGGTCAAGGTCAGGTCGGGGTCACGATTTGACCCGTCCAAAACACTCCCCATACAAAAGTTGCCGTCGAAATCTGTCCGGTTTTACCCGATTTGACCTTGAATTGACCATTTCAAAGTAGCAAATTTCGTCGAAATCCCGTCAGAATTCGCGATTTGACCTTGAATTGACAATTGTGAAGGTCAAGGTCAGGTCGAGGTCACGATTTGACCCGCCCAAAACACTCCCGGACAAAAGTACCCCTAGGTATCAAATTTCGTCGAAATCCGTCCCGTTTTACCAGATTTGACCTTGAATTGACCTTTTTGAAGGTCAAGGTCAGGTCGGGCTCACGATTTGACCCATCCAAAACACTCCCTGGACAAAATTACATGGGCCTGTTAATTTGCCCGTGCGACGTGACCTTGACCTTGAAATCGGGTCATTTCAAGGTCGAACGCCCGAGTATCACGGGATTTCGATGAAAATTAGTGTCTGGGGATACTTTCGTATGGGGAGTGTCGTAAGCCTATTCGTTTGCCCGTGCGACGTGACCTTGAAATCGGGTCAATTCAAGGTCAAATCGCGAATTTTGATGGGATTTCGACGAAATTTGATACGTGGGGTTACTTTTGTCCACTGAGTGTTTTGCCCGTGCGACGTGACCTTGACCTTGAAATCGGGTCAATTCAAGGTCAAATCGCGATTTTTTATGGAATTTCGACGAAATTTGATACGTGGGGTTACTTTTGTCCACTGAGTGTTTTGGACGGGTCAAATCGTGACCCCGACATGACCTTGACCTTGATCAATTCGAGGTCAAATCGGGTAAAACCGGATGGATTTCGACGGGTACTTTTGTCGGGTACTTTTGTCCGGGCAGTGTTTTAGACGGGTCAAATCGTGACCCCACTTCACCTTGACCTTAAAAATGGACAATTCAAGGTCAAATCGCGCAATTCGCCGAAAAGCAGAGGGGAAACAGCCCGGACGAAGTCGGGTCCACCTGCTAGTATATATCGGGGTAACGATTTGACCCGTCCAAAACACTCCCCGGACAAAAGTAGCCGTCGAAATCCGTCCGGTTTTACCCGATTTGACATTGAATTGACCATTTTGAAGGTCAAGGTCAGGTCGGGGTCACGATTCGACCCGTCCAAAATACTCATCGGACAAAAGTAACCCTAGGTATCAAATTTCGTCGAAACCCCGTCAAAATTCGCGATTTGACCTTGAAGTGACAATTTTGAAGGTCAAGGTCAGGTCGGGGTCACGATTTGACCCGTACAAAAGACTCCCCGGACAAAAGTACCTCTAGGTATCAAATTTCGTCGAAATCCGTCCGTTTTACCCGATTTGACCTTGAATTGACCTTTTTGAAGGTCAAGGTCAGGTCGGGATCACTATTTGACCCGTCCAAAAAAAATCCCTGGACAAAATTACCCCTAGGAATCAAATTTCGTCAAAATCCGTCTGGCAGTTTTCCCGGCCATAGCTAACACACACACAGACAGACAGACAGACAGATAGAACTCCCAAAATATATATTAGATATCTAGATTTCTCCCTCTCTCTATTTATATCTCCATCTCTCTCTACAATAAACAGTCCGAAAAGCAACTGCTGTCAAACATACAGCCAATTGTTTGTTTCATGCAACTTTAACAAGATCTGTGGCAGGTGCGCGTTAGGAAAGTTGACGTTTCCGAATCCGAATTTTTATCTGATCTTTCGTTCCCAGCTTCCGGTTTTACAGTGCAGTTTTACACATAAATGAATAGATTACTCATCGCTTATGGAGCCTTATGATGTTATCGCAAACCAACCTGTTGTCATAGACAATGTATGTTGTAATTCTTGAACCGTTTTGAAGCAATTTTGCGCCGTTTGACTATAGATCTTGAGTGTATTGGACTTTATTTTTCGGCTACCATATTTCATAGTTTCGCGTTATCAATTTCACCGTTGAACAGGTGAGGTCTGGGTGAACCACCGATCGATATATAATAGCCCGATTGGGCTAAAATATATCGATCTGTCTTCATGGAACAGTGCTCACTGCTGTAACAGTGTAAGAGAGGGAACTGTGACATTCTTGTACATTGAAATTTTGGACTTTAGCACTTGGACATTCACATTGTGGCAATTTGTGAATGCGAATTCACAATGATCTGTTGATCACTCGATCGACTGGCACACCGTCGGATCGGGAGCCGACGCTAATGGCTGTTCCGTGTGCAACCATGTGCGCACGTTAAAGATCCCTACTAGTACCGTTGCGAAGAAGTCACGGGTTCGGCAAAAACTTCCTGGAAAAATTATGGATCTACTCGATCCCGTCCTGTAATACTAAAAGCCAGCCTTGGTCACTTGGACGTAACAACTGCAGATACAGCTCATGTTAATTTCAGACCATACATTGAAATATCGGAACCTACAGTGAAAGAACAAATGCGATTTAACTGTAGCTCCGAAGAGATAGATTTGATGATTTACGTTCTGGTAAATTTCAGCTATTTTATAGCATATAAATTATAATAAAACTTATTCCATTTGCTATATTTATACACTGATTGAATCAGAACAACTCCCATTTTCATCTTATTTTCAGGCCAATTAAATAAAACAAATACTGTATTCTCAGGCACCTTCCTCAAGAACCAAAGATGTTGCATAAAAAACATTTATTTGCAAATTCACCCAGATTCACCCAGAATTATCTAATATTTCATATTTAATTGATTGAGAAAACCAGTATTTATTTTTAGGCCAGGGCTACTACTGTAGAAAGGTTAGTGAGGCTGTTCTAACAGAATAGCCATAACCTTGGATATCATATGGCTATTCTGTCATCAGTCTAAGTTAATTACTCTCGGGCTCCAAATAAACGTGCATGCACGTTTATTATTTCAGGCGGAAAATTCCCCCCCTGTATTTGGGTCCGCACGTTTATTTATTTTTCAGTAAAATAATTTGTACCAAAAGTGAACTGTCAAATTCATCAACAAAGTGAAAGTTATACCACCGTAAAACATGTTTTCACTTCAAATTTAGGGAAACAGTTTGACAGTTATTATAGTCAATACATCACTTGCTTGAGAGGAATTCCCAAAAATGAAAAAGCAGGGCGAGCCAGGTGTTTACCTCCCCGCATTCATTTGAAAGTGGTCGCATCCGACTAGTAAGCCGAGTATCCATTACTTTCGCGCACGTGATTGTTAGGATTATCTCATTATCAGGGGGACGCACCATGTTCTTCCAGAATACACATTTCCCCTCCCCACATGCCTTCAAAAGTGGACCCATCGGTTTCCGATTAAGCCGTGTATCCATGACGTTTGCGCACGTTTTCATCAGGATTATCTCATTATTAGGGGGTACGCACCACGTGCTTACCGGAATACACAATTTTTACTATGGCAGTGTGGGGCTCCATTTAGGCTAGTGCTGGGACGGTTGGGGTTTTTTCCTAACCGGTTAACCACGGGCATTAACCTAACCATAACCGGTTAACCGCTACCAGTATTACCCTAAGTACGAGATTGAATACACTGGTCACTATATCGGCAAAACAAGTGTTTATTACGCGTCCCGGAAACGTTGATATACATGCGATCACAAACGATGTTTTAGTCGTACAATGCGTTCCCGTTACGGCGGTCATAGTTGTAAATGTGTATAAATTAATTCAGTTTTGAGCCCAAACAAACTAAAATATAATATATATTAGTGGTGCGGTAGTATATCGATGTTTACAGGAGTTCCGCACCGCATAAACAACGCTTGCTTGCAAACCCTTCAGCGACGAAATATAGTTCCTCCCTTGTGTATATCCCGGACACGATTAGCCCAAACAAGGTACTGAAGGTAGGTATACTGTTGTTTAGTAATGTTTACTAGTGTTTGTGTATAGGCAGGTATGTATTAATCACAGTGGCTACACGATGTTACTTCAATTATTTCATAAACAAATTCAAACAAAATTAAATCGTCGTGATTCATTATTACGCAAGCCCCAGCCAGTGTTTAGGAAATAAAGTTATCGAACACATCACTAGATATACTCTGATTTCCCACTCCCAGTAGGCCTGTGTTTTTTTCTGGATGTGCGACTTCATATTGGATGTTGATCCACAATAAACGAATCGCGTTCGACGGGCCTTCCTTATCGCCCATTTCTTATTTTTTTCCGTCATCTTCAATTAGAATTAATGTCCACAAACGTTCGATTTCCGTTTTTGTAGGTCTTCTGTCATCGCTTTGAGAGGAACTAATGGTAATGACAAAGGGGGGGGAGTTTCAAGAAAACAGACATACTATTGATGACGTAGTAAAAGTCTAGACTTGATTGCTTTGATGTATGCCGCGGTGCGCGTGCAGCCAGAACGTCATGTAATGCCGCCAAAGGAAATTGGCATTGAATGTGTAGCAAGTGATTCACAGAGTTGTTGGTTTCATGTCTAGAAAAGCCGCCGGTGATCAAACAGGCGTGTGTTGTGGGGTATATGAATACACAATCAACTCTCCAAATCACTTCTAAGCGACTTCTTATTACTTACTCTCGTTACTTAAACTTCTGTAAATGATTTCGGCAACATTTACACGGAGTAGTATGATGATAGTACGATCGTTATCAATATTACGGTTATCCGGTTGTGGCCTCCTCCAACCGGTTGACACGCGTAACCGAACCGTAACCGGTTTTCCGGACAACCGTCCCAGCACTAATTTAGGCACCAGATATTTTCGTTTTAATTATCTCAATAAAACACTCAATACTGCCATAATCCAACAATTTTATGAGAGGTTTATAAAATATTTGGATCATTGAAAGTGTAATAAAATGTTACTTTATAGTTGGGAAGCTTAGTGTATAATTAAAAATGGATGTAGAATAAAATATCGGGGCCTCTTTACGCACTGTCTTTATGGAATTTCTGTAAAAATTGTTGTTGTTTCCCTGTGAGAATTTAAACATGGCGGACACTTTTGGTCCAAAAAAAAATATATATATAAATTTGCGGAGAAGAAAAAGCTTGCCGAGTTATGTATAAAATATAAAAATTTCACATCCTCACTATTAATTTTATAAACATTTGCTGGAAATTCCCCCCTGCACTATTATTTGGGTCTGCACGTTTATTAATTTTCAATGAAAGTTCCCCCCTGCACTATTATTTGGAGCCAGAGAGAACAGACCCACATATAAATAGTGGGTCTGATTAATTTAATATCATATAGACTTTAAATTTTTCGAGCCGCAGGATTCCACATCTGACAGTAGCACCAATCAGAACTCACTATTATTATCCCCAAGATAAAGTGTGACTTGTCCAATTGAAGTTATTACTGTAACACAATTTCATGTAATTTGGTAGAAACCCGCTCTCTTCCAGGAAATGTAATTTTACAATAGACTCAGTATGTTAGTAGGCATATGACTGAGTGTAAGTTACAGACTGTTCTGCCATAAAAATTCCGGCACATATTTTTTAAGTCAACACATGACTTACATGAATGATTGAAACACAATATTGATCAAATCATGCGGCTTCACATCCTGTGTTTTGTGCACCATGGACAATTTGAACTTCTCGGTGGAGAATTAAAATTCTGTGCTATCACCAAACATTTATACTATTATTTGATGTCTTTACAATAGATTAAGTTGGGCAGGCTACTCGTTTGTGGATATTCTGTGGTAGGTCTATATGTGGTAGGCCTATAAATTTGGTAGGCCTATACTACCTGTTGTACCCAAAATAGTCATTCTATTCTGCCAAAATGCTTTCTTCAAAATAGGGCCGACACCACCATAATTTAGAAACAGTTGCTATGATACCCCATCTGGGTCCTCAATAAACCTATATCTGTCCAGGTAGGCTTAGTTAAAAGTGTCTGTTTTGTCAAGGATGGCTGAGGTGATACATGTACATACATGTAGTTTAATGGGTCAGCTACAAGTCTGAATCTTCAAAGTAGGTCTACCATAGTAGGAGATGATAAATGATTTTTGACATTTTAACTTTACTCAGTAATTCTGCTTTTATTTTCAGGGGTCTGGTGTCATTAAAGCCGGCTTTGCTGGGGATCAGATACCGAAATATCACTTCCCTAACTTGTGAGTATTTTTAATTTTTTCACAATTCTTCACAAGTATTGGTGTGAAATCTTATTCAATTTGCCATGTACCAAGTATTAATGATATACAAAGTAACTGCTATTAACAGCAAGGTTTCAAGAACAACAAAAAAAAGTTTCCCTTCCTCAAATGCACAGGGATATCCTCCAATGTGGGAGACATAATGGGAGTTTGGTAGATAATCTCTTGTAGATGTTTATGATCAATCTACCTATGTTGAATGATATGCAGAGTGACTTTGTGCTTCAATAACAGTCTCAAATTCTTGTGAAAATTATCGAGCCGAATTGAACCGTTATGGTGGTTTGAACATTGGTTTCAAATTGAATCCAAAATGGTAGTAAAACCTCTCTAAACCGAACACTCTTTGGACCAGCCCTTTCATTTGGTTTAGAGAGGTGTTCGGTTTATATAAAATCAAGCCACCATCGGAATATATTAGAGATGCCGAACGGAACGCAAAAAAACGGTCCGTGGTCTGGACCAGACCGCAGTCATTGGACCGCTTTGGACCTAAAAAAAAGGGTTTTGATTCTCAGGCATCGCCGCATCGATAAAAATGACCCGCGTTGGACCATTTTATATCGATTTGGATTTCACTGTAAACCGCATAACATGAAAATTGGAAACTGTACCACGAAAATTAGTTATGTTTCAAATATTGAAAAGGAGCTAAATACAATGTGATATGTGTGGGTATTCAACAAAACACCATAGTCAATGATAACTATCAGGTATATTGTCACCACAGGCAGTCCAAGTCCCCAAGTTTATTGGTCAAATGTGTTGGAATGTTTCGAACTGCAGTCAGCAGGAAGTTGGATATTGAAAGATCAATCGAAAAGGTATAAAAAACAAATATGGGAATGCAATAAAACTCAGTTTGACAATCGGTGGATATGGCCATGTTTATGATGGTTATTTGAAGTTTTATTGTCTATCATCTAAATCATTGCGGTACATATACAGTATCTAATTAGTCAGCAGAATAAGTGAACCAAGACTTATGATAGTTTGGAAGATCACTTTATCTTTTTGTCTTGACTATTATTTGACTAAAATACACCATTCTAGATAAGCCCTACATGATGTACAGGTAGTAAGGTCATAATTTGTCATTCTTTATATCAGATTAAATTAGTTTATATATCCATTACAAAGTTCTCCCTACATTTTCTGGACCTGGGAAGGTATAATAACCCAGTCTATGGCCAGAAAAATATAAAAACAAAACCATCGCGCCCGCATTGATTTAAAAAAAAAAATTGCCTGAGAATCAAATATCTTCTTCTTTTTTTTTTTGGCCTTAATAAAACAATACAAACAATAGAACTGGGACATTTGATGTTTGGAGCATAGCTATGGGAACACCCTATTGATTCATCTCATTTTATAATAAAATATTCAAATTAAAATCCATATTAATAGATATTATTTTATACCCACGAAATATCAAAATTATTTAATGAAGAGATAATCCATCTTTAAGTACTGGCCCTATGGAGGTTAACTGGTACGGAACTCCTAAGTTCTAATTGCCAGCCAATACACAGTGTTGCAAATGTCTGGTCATCTGGTGTCAGATCACATACATGTAGCAGCTTGTCAGATACATTCTTTGTTGTCGGCAACTTGAAACGACAGTGAATGCTGCCTATGTCTTTTGATTCCACTGACTTCAGAGATTACCCTGATCGGCACGTGCTTGAGTTAGTGACTATGGCAAATATGCACACGTGACTATTTTCAATCATGATTATGTCACATGGTGCATGTTCAGACTGACACATTGGGTATGCATATTGCTAGTGACAATGACTGATATCAGACAAGATAGAGAATTACCATCATTACCATGTCAACTAACCCTCATCTATATTTCAATGTACTGAACATACATGTAGGACGCGAATCGCGATATACCAGCCTATATATAGTTGGCAATATCAACTCCATGAAACTACATTCAATACCGATATGGCGGTAAGCATACCTGCATGCTGAAAATTAACTATGGCAAATATAACACGTGACTATTTTCAATCATGATTATGCCACATGGTGCATGTTCAGACTGACACATTGGGTATGCATATTGCTAGTGACAATGACTGATATCAGACAAGATAGAGAATTACCATCATTACCATGTCAACTAACCCTCATCTATATTTCAATGTACTGAACATACATGTAGGACGCGAATCGCGATATACCAGCCTATATATAGTTAGCAATATCAACTCCATGAAACTACATTCAATGGCGGTAAGCATACTTGCATGCTGAAAATTAACTATGGCAAATATAACACGTGACTATTTTCAATCATGATTATGTCACATGGTGCATGTTCAGACTGACACATTGGGTATGCATATTGCTAGTGACAATGACTTATATCAGACAAGATAGAGAATTACCATCATTACCATGTCAACTAACCCTCATCTATATTTCAATGTATTGAACATACATGTAGGACGTAAATCGTGATATACCAGCCTATATATAGTTGGCAATATCAACTCCAAGAAACTACATTCAATACCGATATGGCGGTGAGCATAACTGCATGCTTAAAATTGACCAATCTATCTGGAATATGTCAGTTGGCAATGCTAAGAATAAAATGTTATGAGTGTTGAAAGACTTGGAGCATTTGCACTCAACCCAATCATAGTATGTACGGGATATCGGAAATGTGAACTCGAGACTCTACAGTCTACACCGAGTCACAGTCACAAGATTTAAGCAGATGCACAATGTGCATACAATATATGATGTCCAGAGTTTAATACATGCTTGCCCAACAGTAACTTGATGCTCTCTGTAACACAAACGTGTATACCAAAGTAAGATTTAACACATTTCCCTCCATTTAAGGTATTTTATAATTATTGGTCCTGACCGGTCCAGGCAAGAATACCAGACTACCAAGAGCTGGACCGGACGACCACTGGCGGTCCGGTCTGCTTCCCTAGAATATATTGCTGCTGTTAGCAAGAGTGACCAAGACAAAAGCACTACATTATTGATTAATGTGACTTTATTGAAATGAATAAACTATGAAAATAGGGCTCGACGAAGCTTCGAGATTCGATTTCGAATATTAAGTTCCGATTCGATTCGATTCGAAAGCAGTCGGGTGATTCGGGATATTTCGAATCGTTATATGCAAGTCCTTTATCACCGGGAATAGACTGCATTATCTATAAAAAAAATTCATTATATCCCCAATACTTAACCTGAGTCTCTTTCCGCACCATCTGGGACCTCCGTGGTCCAATGTGTATAGGGTAAGTACCCAAAAGCTCTCTGCTCATATATATGTATTGGCCTCCCAGTTCCAGCGCTGGTTGCTCGTGGAAGGTCGGTGCAACTCGTGCAACTTGCAGGTAGGTCTGTGATGGTTCGCGTGTTCATCACGGTTGTACCATAATCGTAGCGCACACGGTTTCCTCCACCACATAAAACCAGCAATGCCGCGATATAGCCCGGTCCCAGCTGCCTATATTGCTTTACTCAGCTCAATAAAATAATATCATATTTTTTTCATTCAAAATTTAAAACGATATAAATATATTAAATTAACATTTTGGGCTCCATCATGTCGTCTCCAAATCCGACCAACATCTTTAAACAGCATATATGTTATCTGGGAAATGGAATATTGTTGACCATTCAGCTTTCCGACAGACAGGCCCAAGTTGGGATACTACAGTTCTCTTTAATCCCGTTTGTATATATGCGCCATTTGCAAGTCACGGGGCACAATTTTGATATCGCACGTGCCTGCTGTGTGCGACAGGGTGAAGCGTGCATGCGCAGAAGAGTTTCCGTTTGCAATGACTCCATTGACTTTAAAGATCCAAACTGCTTACTTTTCACGCATAGTGGCAGTGGCACAAAATATGAAATGATGTCGTGCCATTCTCATATATTAAACTGTTTTAAACTCTGATTAAATATTGTTCATATCATGTCATAGAAATTAAGTTCAATGAACCTCCTTCGTAATCTGAGTTATCTCACTGACGTTATAAAATCATCTGACATTTTTACTCGTACCTCCCACTGATCGGTACCGCGATTCAACTAAAGTTTAAAAAAAAGATTCGAGATTCGATGTTGCAATTCCCAATTCGTCGGGCCCTATATGAAAATCAACTACAAATATAACACATGATATAAAAACATGATACAGATATTAGCATGAATATAGATAATATAAGACATAAAAACATTCAATTTTATGGTGAATCAGTGTGACTTCACGAAGAAGCTATCTAGCATCGACTGTGTATGTGCACATGCTGGCTTGATGATCGTTGCTTCTGTAAAAGCTGTCTGATATTTGGAATAGAGAGGTTCTGGTTTACAGATGTAATTTTTAGTGAGAATGCAGTTGGGTGGACTTGGGACCGGACATTTTGTTCGCTATTGAAAGGGATTCGGTTTAGAGAGATTTTACTACATAGCTCTAATCAAACTTGATAAAAACTTAATAACGTGTATCAGAAAGTTTTCAAACACTATATGTGGATTTAATATGTATGGCAGGGGGGGGGTAGTAAAATATTTGCAGGAAGGTATGCCGGGGTGGTGGGTGGCCCAAGGGGCAAAAAACGCGTTTTTTTACACCCTCATGCAAATGTTTTACTAAAGACCTTTTGTGCCCTTATATGACATTTGTAACAGTTAAAAACATATAAGAATTTATAACTGCAAAAACACCATATTTATGTTACTGGGACCTCATATGGGCCTTAGTAGATATGACATAAAGCTATATGGCATGTTGCATATCGGGCGATGGGGTGAAAAAATTCCTTCACGACACCCTTCGGAAAGAAGCTTCGAGAAATGTAAAACTGAAATATATAAACTTGTCTTGATGTAACTAAAGCCCAGATCATTGTGTGCATGGAAAAAGAGCAACTGCCTCAAACATTAATGACACTATCAATGGCTAGAATATAACTGTCATCACACTGTTCATCAGTGCATCAAGCCAATCAGTGAAATATTTGCATGTCTATCAACTCATATGATCTGTTACTCTCACAACACCTAAAATATCCAAGTCTGGCATAGTGACTGTTTGTCATTTATTATAACAGAGGTTGCTCCAGTAGACTAACAAAAGTTTTAAGGCATAATACTAGATAATGGAGTGGTTGACAGACTAATCGGGAAATGGTTAGAAATTATGGAATTGTGTGTATCCTGTACAATGACCTAACTTTTCATATGTAAGTAAACTTGTCCTGATGCAACTAATGCCTAGATCATTGTGTGCATGGAAAAAGAGCGAGCAACTGTCTCAAACATTAATGTGACTATCAATTGGTAGAAAATATTTGTCATCAGTGCATCAAGCCAATCAGTGAATTATTTGCATGTCTTTCAACTCAGATGATCTCTCACAAGACCGAAAGTATCCAAGTCTGGTATAATTCTGTGATTGGTTGTCATCTATATATATCAACGAGTAGGATCTGTCCGGATTTTTCTCTCAGACCCCTGGACAGAGTTCAACCAAATTTGGTGTGGTGACTTGGGGTACCCTGGCGGATGTTATAATGGTATTAGTTTTTCAAAATTTTTAATTAAAAAAATAAAATAAAATTGGTTTTGTTAAATTGAGCAAGGAATTCAATCTTTAAAAAAAAATATATTAAAACAATATATATAAATCAAAATGTTTCAATGACCAAATGTGCTTGAAGCACACAAAGGGGCCGCCGCTAAGTGAAGGCTCTGTCTAAGATCAAAAAGTGTCCAGCAAAGGGGGCCACAGGTATCTCAGATCCTGAATATACATGTAGGCTCCCAAAGGGAGCCTGTTTCAGCTAGTTTAGTATAATAGAAGTAAGTTGCTCCAATAGACTAACATAAGTGGTATGGAATGTTAGTTAATGGGCTGGTTGACAGACTAATCAGGAAATAGTTAGAAATTTTGTGTATTCTGCACAATGACCTAGGTTTACAGATGATCAGCAATTTATAAAACTTTTTTTTTTCAATTAAAACAGCTTCTGAAACAGGTTAAACTGCTATATGAACTAATTGAGATAATTCCCAGTCATAAGATTGATATCAGTAGAGTTTTATGAGATTTTTGACCAATTTTAGATAAATTTGGGGGGTGGGTGTCAAAAAATTGGGAGTAGAATTTTTTTTTTTTTGCAGGTTTGGGGGTGGTGGGTCCCCGAAAATGCCAGATGCAAAAAAACGGCATACCTTCCTGCAAATTCCCCCCCCTGTGTATGGAGTAATAAAAAAATGATTGATAGCCCCCTCTGTTAGGGGCCTGAAAACAGTTCATTTGCATTTGAATCAAATATTGAACAGAATGCACATTAATATTTACTATTCTCGAATCAAATATCGAATTGAACATAAACAGAGATCGAACATGGCAAGAAACTCCATAACTAATGGTATTTTTCACATGGGAACATATTTGTTGTATAGCACAGGCAATAACGAAATTCAAAATGATACAATGGCAGATTTCAGTATACCGTAAGGAGACTGATGAAGTTTGCCAAATGTAATCCCTGCATGCAAAGTGTTAACCCTTTCAGTGCCAAGTCCGATTTTTGTATCAACCCATATTCCCTTGATCATTTTTCAAATTTATTGATTATAATAATGTGATACATTGATGGAAAGTTAGAGCTCTTTCCATCAATGTATCACATTATTATAATCAATAAATTTGAAAAATGATCAAGGAAATATGGGTTGATACAAAAATCGGACTTGGCACTGAAAGGGTTAACACTTTGCATGCAGGGATTGGTCGAAATCACTTCAACGGAGTTGTTCCCATCCATCACTCATCGCAGTCACATCCATCTGTATTTATGATGAAAATTGGGTGCATGCATATTCTAGTAATATTGTCTTTCTTGTTGCGTTTGGTATCATCACATTAGTGGTAAATGGTCTATTTCACAGAAGAGGCATTGATATGGTTAGATAATACAAGATCCAGTGACGACCTCTTATCTTTATAATGTATATGATTCGTTACGACTACAGATTTTAATAAGTATCTTCATTTTTGATACACTCGAGAAACGATTTGAGATTTGATGCAATTTCGAATCTGTTGCCCGATTTCATTCAAGATTTGATTCAAAAGAAAACCTATGATTTGCAGGTCCCTACTTTAATACTAAGAAGAAAATATAAGACCCATATTTGAGAACAGGTACATGTATGAGGTGCAGACCAGAAATCTCACATTCTAGGAATAATAACTTTAAATATCATAATGAATTTCAGTATTGGGCGACCAAAACATGTCCGTGTTATGGCCGGAGCTATTGAAGGAGATGTGTTCCTTGGACCTGAAGCAGAGGTAAAGTATTCTCTTTTATTCATTTTGGACTGCAGTGGTAGTGACGCCCGGTTAATCGAAAAAACAACTCGGTTTCTGTTTTGACACATAACTGACCGAAACCGATTGTCGTGATTTTTTCCGTTTATTTTTTCCTTCATATTGTTGTCAAATTCTGGGCTTCTATGATCAATAATGTGTCGGAATGTGTAAATTTTGACTCGGCTGTCATGTTGTTATCAGTATTTTAAGGAAAGTTTATGTTCTTTTTCAACAGTCAAATGAGCAGGCTGACAAAAAAAGACTATTTGGCTCTATTTTACATGCTTCGACGAGAGACACCCGATTAAGATTATATCACATCCAGCAAACATGAACCCATCTACTCGTGACTGCTTGAACTTATCTATCTGTTATTTATTCCATTCGGGAATAAATATTTTTACGCAAACATCAAGGCAAGTCTTGTGACGTAAATGCCCTTCTTTCAAACACTATTCTCTATCGCACTCATATTTCGTCATCTCCACAAATCCATTTTTAGCGACCTATTTTTATAACACAACAAATGGTGGGCAAAATTACGTCACATTGGTGATGGGGTGCACGGAGGGATTAATATAATTATAAGTCATGTCGCTCTGTGTTTTAAGTGTTTTTCTTCATCTCGATTCCCGTCTACAGTAGTACTCTGCACTTACTTGAATATATTGATTAGCATAACCAGTTATTATTAAGCAAATACTGATGGGGAATGAGTGGAGAGACCAAGGGCGGGTATAGCCGAAGACCTGAGGTGAAGTTACCTCGCTGACCTAATAATGTTACAGAATCATTAATAATACAGTGTGTTGTTTTATACTTCGCGAATCCCAACAAGTTACCATCGAACATCATATTACTGCACTATGGATATTTTTTTACAATACACAGCTGTCAGATGACTTGGTAGTTCAAAATTCACATAATAATTAAAAGCTAAATCACAATAATAGTATTTCGTTAAAAAGTTAATATCTTGAACTACTGACTATGTCACATGTGGCTGGGAAATTGGCCCCAGTTAGATCCCCTTAATCTTGGCACAAATGTCTTATCACTTGATTAATACCTACCAAATCATGGCAAATTGAGCATATTAAAGCCGTAAACTCTTTTAGTCATAACCGAAGCAGTACAAATTTCAAAACCACCCATTACTATCAGCAGTGGTCCAGCACCAGACCAGATGTTTGTGAGAGGTGAGGTGGGGGGCATACAAATTTATTTCATCTTATTGATTTGTGTTGTCTCTTCAATAACGTATCTTGGGAATCTGCCAAGATGCTGATTGGGTTCACGTCTACAACTCTTTGATATATTTGTTTCAAATTTACATGGTAACTTCCCAGTTGATAAATTTATTGCTTATCTTAACCCTTTCATGACGGGAGCTGCACTGGTGCAGCATTAGAGATCCTGTGACAGTGCATTCTCTTATATATGCGAGTCTCCCATTTCAGGAAGCTCCAGTCATGGAAGGGTAAACACAGTCATTTCTAGACCAACAAATCTTCACATTTGGATGAAGTGTATATGTTTTCTTACTATTGTGATTCCAATATCAAAATGAAATCATTAAATAACATGCCAATTTGGGTTCAAATTCAAAACGTTTCCCAGTTATTGATTATCAGATGCTCTCATTTCTAGGAACACAGAGGGATGCTAACAATTCGATATCCAATGGAGCATGGGATAGTGAGGGACTGGAATGATATGGAAAGGATATGGCAGTACATTTATTCCAAGGACCAAATGCAAACATTCTCTGAAGAGGTAGGTCACTTCAAAGAATTGTTTTCTGGGCTGAATTGCCCTAACTTTCGCTGCAAAAGCATTCTTCTACCTTTCTCTGTCTCATATTCCTCGTGAATATATCCCTCTCCTTACTACCTTCCTAAGTTTATCCTTTCAACACATATTGTAAACTTGTCTGTATAATTACATAATATACGATCATTTCTAAAACCTATTGTTTCTTGAACTCGGCCACTTGCCAATCATGCTTTCTTTATTTATACAATCTTTCTCCTTTCCTGAGGAGATAGCTCAACAAAAGCGGATATCTGCTTGCTGCTAGATCCACTTCTCCACTTTTCTATTCTACTCATGTTTTCACCATCAATTTGTCGTTCATCAGAATTGTAATATTAATTGAGGAAAATAAATATTTTGCAATTCAAAAGCATTTTTCTAAACTGTGATTTCTTTTTAACTCATCTTGACAATGTCAAGTTTGAAATATTGCCACGGGTTGGCATCCGCCGTGCATGCGTGTGTGCATGCATCAACAATTTTCGTTAGCACACCCTGCTGCCCACATCTCACTTCCGATCGTCACCAAATTTCATATGGATCTTCGGGGCGACCTCTAGATGGGAGCCTCCTATTTTGACCGAAATAAAAAAAAACATGGCTGCCAGTAGCCATCTTGGATTTGACTGTAACACATGAAATTATCCCCAATCCAAGTTGAGCTATAGTGTCATTGACACTTTTATTTCAAATTTATTGTATCGCATTCCCGTTGAGAAGAAAAATTAATGTTTGCCAATTATCATCTGTCTCGAATCTATGCTTATCGTTAAATTTAGCACAATTAATAAAAAAAAAATATTTGTGTGTGTAATGTAAGACACAAAACTTACCATTGCACAAGAATCTTCTTGAATAGTCAGACAAAGTTTTTTTTCATATACAAGACAATACACTGGCACCACAAAATGCCAATTGATGTCAAATTCATGATTGGTCACCAAATATTTCATGCAAACCTGCAAATAGTGTGTCTGTCATTTACAGAATGAGGGTTCGAGAGGGTGAATTTAGTGATGCTATCCCCCACAGCTGGCTAGCATCACTAAATTTACCCACTTGGGACCTCATTCTGCTTAGGCCTCATCTTCTGGGAAGTATCTATAGTCTCAAATTAACATTGTTTTTAGTTTTTCCCCTTCTAGGAAGTTTCTATATCCCCAATTTGCAGAAGATAATCAAGGTGTCTAATGGGTGAACATCACCAACTTCAACTGGGAAACTTCAATATGATCTTAGGTCTCCCATAGCAGTTGAGGCCTAAGCAAAATCAGGTTCCCAGAGGGTGAATTGAGTGATGCTAGCCGCTGTGCTGGGTAGTGTCACTAAAATCCCCCTCTGGGGACCTCATTCACCAAATGACAGACACACTGTTTGCAGACTTTATTTGGTGTCTCATCACATGTCTCATTTTATATCTTATAGCATCCAGTTCTCCTAACAGAGGCTCCTTTGAATCCACGTCGAAATAGAGAGAAGGCCGCAGAAATATTCTTTGAAACATTCAACGTACCAGCATTATTCATGTCCATGCAGGCTGTGTTAAGTTTGTGAGTATACTTGAGGATTGAAGGCAAGGAACCAGCCTATAAAACATATGTCCCTCTTAAACTTTAGTGTGGTTCAGCCATCTTGGCAATTCATCCTGAGTCACCAAATGGAAATGGTCCAACACAGAGCTGCCCGGAATGCAATTGACATTTATGATTATCCAAGTAGTGCCCCTGACATGCTAAATCACCTTAAATTGTCTCGTCTTTTAAGAGGCTGTCTTCTTTTTAGGTTATACTTTAGAAATAATATTTATTAGGGGTGGGAGGTACGCCCAGTGTCGCGATACGATACGTATCGCGATATGCGGGTCGCGATACAATACGTATCTAGATACGATACCCTAGTATTTCTGGATGCAGCCCTTCATATGGAATTCATGAATTGGTTGAAAAAAAACATATATTCAATCATAGTCATTATTTAATAGTTCATTAATTTGATTAATCCTTCAATACCAGCTACTTCAGTTCATTGGAATGTTTTATTTAAGGCCAAGGTCGTATGGGATTACATGACTTCAAGTATAAAAACATACCACGTTTGTTGTTTAATTCATTTAAATACAGTCCAGGGGGAGTAATCCAAAAATACCACGTCGGATGTTCTGAATGCTGTCTGTATTGACGCGGTTTACTACGAGTTGGGCATGAGACACGTTTATGTCAATTGGGTATCGGTGACTGTTAACGGGAATGATTTAATTCTCGAATATGCAGTTCAAGTTCGATGAACGACAAATGATTAGCACGACGTACATTTTGAGCCTTTTGGCGACATCATTTCTATGAACGAACTCTTCTGTGTGCCAACGGTGACAATGGTATATCAATCTTTACACAAAAACAGCAACGCCCACGCGCATGACCGACGAACAGGTGGCTGACCTATTTAATCGTCGCTTTGAAGTAGAACGACTTGATCATGCTACTTTGCGTGCCGTTGTATTTAATTCTTATTTTCCGGCGTGAATATAGCAATTTTAAAGAACGAATAATGTATAATAGATAAACAAAATTGTGTATCGCGATGCGCGATTTTTTGGCTATGAAACCGGTGCGTGTATCATAGAACTCTGATTCGCGATACACCGGTGCACCGGTGATATCTCGCACCCCTAACATTTATCAAATTATGATAATTTCCTCAAGAATATACTAATAGTATAGCATAATGATGATATGAATGCAATATTATTCACAGTTTCTCGCAAAAAACGCAGTGGATTCACTGGATTGTCTGTAAGCAGAGTCACGATATTGCGCCATTTCCGTATTTAGATTCTCGCGCATTATACATGTGTTGTAAAACCCCTAATTTGGTGCGTGTACAACTTGCAACTCACAATACTACTCATAGTAAATTTCTTGTTTGGTATGTATTACCACATATAGGTTAGGAGAAAATACTACAGTACCAATTGTTTGTCTATAAACAATGGTTCTGTAAACTTTTTGGTGTTTGTTTACTTAACAAAGCATACAAATGTGACAATAACATGCAATGTACATGATATGTATGATTGGTATAAGAACAACATCTGTCTATTATATAATCTTTATGTTTATTGCGGTCTTAGCAGATGTGACTATTTTAACAGCTATTCCCTTCCGCCAAGGCTGCCCGTATCTTTAATAACAACATTTATATATGTCACTATTCATGACTGTCAAGTTCCCAAAAACAACCTTGTTAAGAGACATTGGACCAAGATACATTCACAACTCATTTTACCCACATACTATACATGAATCATGGAACTCTTTCAGACCTATTGTTACACCTTCAATATTATTTGAACTCTACAGTGACCATTTCAATATAAAATGTCCAGTAGGTGTTACCTAAATGAAATGTATATCATACTTCAAAAATAAAGATTAAATCAAGGTTCATTGTTTCTTATTGTTGTAGCTAAAATCATACAAATAGTTTTCATAGACTTAAACCAGGGACCAGCCTAGAGGTTTCAGATTGGGAGAAGCGACTCTTCCATATCTTTTTATTAGGGAGAAGTAGACTGTTTTAAGGGAGAAATCATAAAGGCTTATGTTCCCTATACACCCCAACGTCATCCTTCTATGATCCAATGAAAAAACACCAAAACACAAATTTGTGATTTTTTGATATTTGTGGATTTTTTTGGTGAAATTTAGGATTTTTTGAAAATTTTGACTTTTTTTGGAGAAATTTGCGAAATTTGGACAAAAATATAACATTCTAAAAGGCTAATTCAATGACATAGGCATGTGAGATTGATAGCCATGTGAGCCGCGACAGACAATGATATTGATCTCTCATGTAAGTCATAAGAATAGACTGCAATAAGAATAGACTGCAAATAAGAATAGACATAAAAATTGTAATTTTTTCATTTTGTGCCAAATATAGGCAAAATTTGACAAAAATAAGCTACAATAAGAATGAAAAACAAGGCTGCAAGGTTAAACAAGCCGAAATTTAATTTTGTAATGAAGATTGATATTTAACCCTCACATAAGCAGCAAAATCTACAACTTATATTATATATTGCATATATTATGCAAAACAAGATATCTCCCATGTCTCCCTCTAGGCTTGTCCCTGACATATTCAGTTTGTTTACCCATTTTTTTCACTTGACAGGTATGCGACAGGTAGAACAACAGGTGTGGTGTTAGATGCTGGAGATGGTGTAACACATGCTGTGCCCATATATGAAGGCTTTGCCATGCCTCATAGTATAATGCGTGTTGACATAGCGGGTAGAGATGTTTCTCGATATCTTCGTTTGTTGTTACGAAAGGAAGGCTATGATCTACACACTTCTGCTGAATTTGAAGTTGTGCGAACAGTCAAGGAGGTAACTAGAATAATTGTTAGAATTTTAACCCTTTCTGTACTAAATGGATTCTCCCACCAAGCATAAAAGTGTACATTTGAACAGTCTATTTTTGGTTTGGAGGGATGTACAGGTAATATAAGCATACAACAGATATACAAGTGCATGTTTATTGGAGGGAAATGTTCAAATAATAAGTTCAACAATCGAGTCATTTGTTGAACTTTTTGTATGAATATTTCCTAAGGGATAACAACTAATCAATTAGAATTTTGTCCCTCGAAAATTAATTTCGGGCACCGTCCATTCGTCCGTCCATTCATCCGTCCGTCCATGCATTTGTTTATGAGTTGGTTGCCACACTATCTTGGAAGTTTCGTCCGATTTTTCTTACCTGAGTTATGCCCCTTAGTTTGACGATTTCTCACAATTTTTCTGTTGTAAGTGCAATAACTCGAACAAATATTAACCAATTTCAATAATTGTTTGTTTACGAGTTGGTTGCCACAATATCTCGGGACAAGTTCAAAAACCTGTTTCATCCGATTTTCTTACCTGAGTTATGCCCCTTAGTTTGATGATTTCTCATTAGTAGAGAAAAGGTTAATTTTGTCATACAGCAACATTCTATGCCTTCTCAGGGATATCCATAGTAATGTGTTGATAAAGAAAAAGCATCTCCTTACGATAACGCGTCTTGTCAGACCTTTGCTTTTCAAAGTCAAATTACAATATTACATCAATATTATAAGTTTCTGGCATTCTGTTTAACCCATTGATGACTGGAGCTTCCTGAATATTTTTACAAACCATGTGCCAATGCATTCTCTTATATATGGGAGTCGCCCATAGGGCACCTCGCATATATAAGAGAATGCATTGGCCTAACATTATTGACCTTGAGCTTATAAGCCAGTGCATTCTCTTATATATGTGAGGCTCCCTACGGGAGACTCGAATATATAAGAGAATGCACTGGAACAGGATCTTTAATGCTGCACCAGCGCAGCTCCCATCATGAAAGGGTTAATGTTTACCATTACATGGCTCGGTCTTGATCAAGGGTAAATAACTGACCCTTCATTCTAACGGCTGTTTTGCGATCAGCATTCCATCGATGTTTAAATAACTGATACTTACACATATAAACTAGCATATTGCTTGTTTAAGCAACCACCCACCAACCTACCGACCTGGACTCATTATTTTATGGCTTCTATTTTCGAAGAACCATCACAAGCATATCCATTTTGGAAATTCAAACTGGGATTGTGATTGTAATGTCCATGCCAAACTTCATTGTAGTGGTCCTATTGCATGTGGACAGTAACTTATGGTGTTCTGTTTATTGTCTTGATACTGTATTTTGTATCAATCACTTTATATTGATAGTCTTATGAAATGATATGTTTTGATTACAGAGAGCTTGTTACTTATCAACAAATCCACTGAAGGAAGAGACAGTCGAAACAGACAAGGCCCAGTATACTTTACCTGATGGTAGCGTTATGGAGGTCAGTTTAACTCCTATATTTATTTGACAAGAGCCACTGAATTTATATAAAATATCAGAGATCTCAAATGCAGTTATAGATGTATTCAGGATTCCAGAACCCATGTTACAACAACGACAACTTTCAAAGTAAAAATTTACATAAATTTTCACTGAAAAAATATTGAAAACCAAATTAGACATACAAACTAGACTTGTAAATACAAAAGAAAGTCATTTATTATACTTAACACAATTATTATTGGTGTCCCCCTAAAACTATATTTAAAAAATTGGATACAAAATTGTGTCTTTGTGGTGGCACTTCTTGCTCCAACTCTGCTAATTCATACACTTGTATCTGAATAAAAAGACAAATAGGTTCTGCAAAAATTGGTCTCAACCCTGACTGCATCTTTAAAGGTGTATCTGACAATAAAATATTTTTGTTAGGCCAACAAAGTTAATTTCCCATTCTCAGGACAAAAAAGTTTTAAAAGCATGCACATATGTATTTATATTTTATGATTTATTTCTGTGGGCACGCAGCAAAGAATCACTGCTAGCTCCGGGTCTAATTTCAGTTGCCCGTTGGCCATTATTACCTGATCATATGTCTGTAAAAAGTTACTTGATAGACTCCATGTGATCTATTTCATTAAAAATGCTCATTTAAGTATGACCGACTCATTAGATCAACTTCATTAAGTCAATATTGAATTCCGTTGTGTGTGCGTGTGTATGCATCCATCTGTCCATCAACAATTTCCTATGGAACACCCTATAGGCCACATCCATCATCTGATCGTCACCAAACTTTATGATGTATTGAGTCATAAATTCATTTTCATTATAACTACCATGTTGTTTGCATCATTCGTAGAGCACATGAGTGTATTTTGCACTAATCCATGGCTCAAATTTATTCATTTGTTGAATATATTCTGTTGAGTATCAAAGAAGATAGTCGTATTAATGGCCGGATTTAGTCTACATTACCCCTTTAATATGAAGTGCAAATAATATCAAATTTGTTAAGAATATGCCTTTTCTGTTTCAGCCATTTTATGTTTTTTCATGAAAAGCATTTAGTAAATGGTATAAAATCAATTAGGCCAGATAATCCCTGTAAAAAAAAATCAATGAGGCCAGTTGTGAACCCCAAATCTGGTCAGGCAGAAACCTGAGATTTTAATAATAGTTCAAAATTTGCCTAACCAATCTTTATTTTTCTCTAGGTTGGACCTGCTAGATTTCGAGCACCAGAACTATTGTTCAGACCAGACCTGATTGGTGAGGAATGTGAGGGCATACATGAAGTGCTATCGTTTGCTATACAGAAATCTGACCTGGATCTAAGACGAACCTTATACTCTAATATAGTGCTATCTGGTGGATCAACTCTGTTCAAAGGTAATTAGCATATTCTATCACTACTGGTAAGTCTTTCATCAAAAGCGGCTAAATAGAAAATGTGCATGAAAGGTGAAGGTTGGTAAGATTAACCCTGGTCATAACCCATAGTGCCAGGTCCGATTTTTGTATCAACCCATATATTCTCTTATATATGCGAGTCGACCATAGGTCGCCTCGCATATATAAGAGAATGCATTGGCCTAACAATTTTTCATCTTTTGTTATTATTTTTTACAATTTTTTACAATTTTAATGTTTTCTTATATTCTTTAACAGACTTATTTTGTAGGTTTAGTGCCAGGGAATCTTACGTTTTTCATGGGCATCAAAATTATTACTATGAATACTTGGTGATAGTTTTGAGTTATAACATGTCCCTAAGGTGTTATCCAGTTTGTTTTTAAATTCGCTATAGCATGCTTAAGCATACCCAAAACAAATTCAACCCAAAGAAGAATAAATTCTAAAAAAAAAAATTAAAAATTCTTTTATATTTTTTTAGGGCAGATTTTACACACCGTAAATTAGGGCCGATGAGATTGGCCCGTGCACTCAAAGGGTTAAGGAAATGAAATTTGATGTAGTCGTCAGATATTGACCCAAAGAAAATTCCAGCAAGATGCTTGTTATGTTGAATGGCATTGAATCAACTTTCTTATTAACCCTTTCATGAAGGGAGCTGCGCTGGTGCAGCATTAAAGCACCTGGGTCAGTGCATTCTCTTATATTTGCGAGTCTCCCATTGGGAGCCTCGCTTATACAAGAGAATGCACTGGCTTAAAAGGTCAAGGTAAATATTGTGCATTCTCTTATATATGTGAGTCTCCCATAAGACTCATATTATAAGAGAATGCATTACCACAGGGTTTTCGCAAAATTTCAGAAAGCTATAGTCATGGAAGAGTTACATACTTAAATAGATTATGAATTCAAATTTTGGTCTCATTGAGACAAACATTGTTGATTCAACTTTGATGATATTCATTAAGTGACTCATCAGTCAATTTAGCCATTGATAAATACAGGTTATCCCATTGACAATGTTCTCTGACCCTATTTCAATAGTGACTAATCATTAGTTGATTAATTCGGTAGCTTATTTCATACAAATGGCCACTAAAGTTAATTCTTATCCACAACACACTTGCTGTGTTTTTATGAAATATGAGGTTGTCATGTTACTTGATGTTTGTCCTATAGAAAAATACAAATGTTGGCTAGTTTGTGGGGCTCTTGTTTCGCCAACAATAGTATTTTGACCGTGAACAATGAACTCTCAAAATGAGTAAGATTGTGTGATTCGTACCAGATGCAACTCATTTGTTCTTATCTTCCTAAATTTTTGTTATTTCCAGGTTTCGGTGATAGGCTTTTGAGTGAAGTAAAGAAACTTGCCCCAAAAGATGTCAAAATAAGGGTGAGTATTTTGAAGCCACATGGCCATATGCACTTACAATATACACCAAATACTATTTTCTTTTTAAGTTTTACCGGTATCGAAATAGGTCGATAAATACCTTAACTACCTTTCTACGGGCATTATATGTCCCGGAAAAACACATTGAAGTCCTAAAAATGCAATTTCGAACACAATGTATGGGCCCGTATATAAAAACTGTTGTCATTTGCCCCAACATGTTTCCATATATTATGGACGCAACTTGCAACATACTACCAGAATATTGTTGAAAATTTGTGCTAAATTGAATAGCTCTTTTAATCTGGCAGTTGAGTGTAAATATAAGAAATCGATGTTGATTTTGTAGCATACCATGGCATATGGCAAGTTGGTCTGACGTTTTTATGTGTGGAATGCTTTCATGTTCCACACAGAATCAGTCCTTCCTAGGAGACGGGAGAGATTGCTCTCCCACCCGTACGCACTCGTAATTTTCAATTCAAATTTGCACTCGTCCCTTTTGTCAAAATGCTTATTGTGACACTAATGGTTGATTCAATATCGAACTATTTGAAGGTTTATTAACATCCTTTCCCATCTCAGTTCAATTATGGGCATGTGAAAGTATAACTGAAGATATGTCAATCCCACAATGACATTTTGTTTGAGAGAAAAAAAACCAAACTACAATTACACCCGTCTTCCGATTTGCAAGAGCAAATAAGTGCTCTCGCTGTGTTTTCGTCATGTGAAGGGCTGCAAACTGTTAGATCAACTTGCATCCATACTCCATAGAACGCAAGAAAATCAATGTTCATTTCTTAAATGATGATGTTTCTGTCTATATGCCAAAATTGCCATAATTTGGGGTAGTTTTATGTCTTGAAAAGAAGAATCGGCTGTAAGCCCTTCTTGTTTCTCCCAGTGGTTGGGGGTAGTTCGGGGTGAAAAATGTCCTCTCTTGGTGGTGAATATCTATATCACCGGGAAATTCTGAAACTGGTCAAGCAGACCAATTTAAGAATTTCTCAGTGAGATACTCCTTGGAGATTTATTCTCGATTCCTTGCCTTAAATTTATATCTCTTTTTCTTCTTAACACCAAGCTTCCATTTCTTTAATTTATGCTTGTGAAAAGTTGTCCTCATCTCATTTTCTTTCTTTTGTAGATATCGGCTCCTCAAGAAAGATTATATTCCACATGGATAGGGTCAGTATATCTAACTGTTTGCATTTCCATGAGTGAAGAAAATTAGTTATTTAAAGCTAACAGGAATCTCCACAATCAGACCTCTTAAAAATCAATATCGTTGATCATAATACTAAAAATAAATTGGTCTCCCAGAATTGATTCCTCTATTCAATGAAATTATTTTACAAGTAATGGTTTGAGTTGAATACACTAATGTCATGTAATTATGTTAGATAATAGATAGAACGACACAAGTGTGTAAACTGTAAACGTTGACCCGTTTGTCATGCCGAGAGGTACAGTAATGCTCTAAGTAATCAACTTCTTAACCACAGCAGAATTATGGGTAACTTTTCAGGATTTAGTCGGAGACTCAGATATATAAGAGAATGCACTGGCACAAGGTTTTCACAAATTTCATGAGCTCCAGTCATGGAAGGGTTAAATAAATAAATGCTCTAAATAATCGTCTCCTTAACCACAGCAGAATGATGGGTAATTTTTCAGGATTTAGTTGGAAATATGGCTTGTTGCCATTCATCGGAAAGCTCTCAGATGAATGGCAACAAGCCATATTTCCGACTAAATCCTGAAAAATTACCCATAATTCTGCTGTGGTTAAGGAGTCAATTATTTAGGGCATTACTGTAGCTATAGTATTCCTCATGATATGGAAGACCTTTTCCTTTACAGTTGACCTTGTTGTCAATGATATCAGCGTAATCTGTCTTTAATGTCCAATGACAAGACAGATTCTTTTATTGAACATTTTGAAACCTTCTGTATTTTGCTGTATTTTACAACAACCAACCAATAGGTGTGCAATAATAATTTTTACAATCTTTTACTAATTGTCACATTAATGCATCAAACAATAACAATCAAGTTCGACTATCAGATGTGCAGCCACCATGGCGGCCTATTGGAAATTCTGCATTTGGACTGGGCATAATTAACACTCTGTGTGTTAGAGCTTTTGTTACCTGCTGTCAAGAAGACTAATGTTGGGATTTCATAACATAACTTAGGAGAAAGTACTCGTTTCTCAAAACAATCAGTGAAGAAGAGGGTTTTATTTACCGAAGCCAATATCTGATTAAGCCACAACATGTAAAATGTACCACCAGACCGCCAATGATATGCAAAATCTTAAAATTAGTTGAAAAGAGGTAAAGTTGTCTTTCGACCTCCTGGAATATCCGACCTAAACTTTAGGACTGATCCTTATAATGCTGTACTTACAGAAGATGTGAACAATACTATTGACACTGAACTCAGCTAGTAGAATTGCGTGAATAACAGGACAATTGTGTGTAACATGATAACAAACATGTGCGAAAATTGCATGATATTTTATTGACAACCAAGTTGCTTCCTGCATATATGTAGGATCTTCCAAAAATGGCAACAGTGTTATTTTAGTTTTTGCAAATTTGTTGATGAAATTTTTAAAATAACCATACTTTTTTGTTTTCATCATGAAAATTTATCATTGTCTTCTGTTTTCTTTACAGGGGTTCAATCTTAGCTTCTCTGGATACATTCAAGAAAATGTGGGTGTCTAAACGAGAATATTCTGATGAGGGTGTCAGGGCGATACATAGAAAGACATTCTAGTTTTAAAATATTCAATTATTTGTGCTATAATCATGTGTAAATGTCCTTGTACAGTCATTTACTATTTATGAATTTAATCTCAAACTTGGGCCACATTTGCTCGATGTCTGGGCATTTCATACCAGGGGACCAGCCTGGAGGTTTCAAATTGAGAGCAGTGACTTCCCCTTTTTAATTATAACAGGGTAGTTACCTGTCATTGGGATAATTCATATGGAAAGTGATACATTAGAGGGAAAAGATACCTCTTAGATCTCCCTCAAGACTGGTTCCTGTTTTATACAACTAGAATTTGAAAATATCAAGGGAATGGTGTTCAGAAGTCACTAATTTGGGGCAGTGTTATTAAATATTATTATATACCATTCTTTAGGCCATTAAAAATAAATACCTGTGTTCTCAGGCAATTACATATTGGATATTGGATGAGGGAGGCTTTTTATTTTGATTTTGTCCAAGAATTCTAGAAATTAATGTATGTATGGGTAATTTTGTGGTGAAAAATCCTACAATTTTGCAAGCAATGTATAGAATCTTTCCTCCAATGCCTTTTAGCCATTAATTCCTCAAAAGAATGCTATCTAAATTGAAATATTGTGGATAAAATTGCAAATAAAATGTTTTGATGAAAGCCCACTTTTTTGTGATGAGGGAGGTGCCGGAGAACACAGTATATTTTTTTTAGTTATTCGGCCTTATTCTGGATAAACTATTGGTTTATTCGAAGGAAGTAATGTGACTGTTTAGTTCATAGTATAATGAACGAAAAGAAATCAGCTCCGTTTTTGCACCATAACAGTTCACTAGTCAAGTTTGCCACAATCCCAAAATGTATTGAATTTTATTAAGCCTGAGTCTGTTTTCATGTTATTCTAATATATAACAGAAAATGGAAACCAAATATTGAGAAAATGTGGCTCATCATTGATTTCGCAATATTTTATGAGAATACTTCCCATGTTGCCTGAAAGGAATTGCCTATCATGACAGCATCTCACTTCCCATTAACACGAAACCCTGCACCAACTGCATTACCTTTCTTTGTATCAGAAATATATCAGTGGGAAGTTGATGGCAGGCTAGGTCTTTAGTCAGTGAGATTGATACTAAGTCGGGTATTATAGCAACTCTCGTGCTAGGTTTGTGCTGGTGAAATTACTCTTTTGTGTATCTCAAGTATAGATCTAAATAAAAAAATTCAACCGGTATTAAAAAAAAGTAAAGAAAGATAAGTCGCTCTCCTTGTGACAATATTGCATTCAGGTATATTGTCATGAGGACAGCTCATGTTCGATTGAATGCAGTCGTTTATGGCTTGGCATGACCCACGTCCATTTTTCAATATAATTCTAATGATGTTTTGAGTAGTATACATGCAAGGCACCTTTGTGTTAATATTCAGAATTATATCCTGAAATATATACGGTCATATCCAAGGAGGACCCCTGAAATCCTCTTAATAACTCCTTGAATTAACTCCCTCCCAAATGTTAGAAATCTGCCTATTTTACAGTAATGCTCTAAATAATCGACTCCTTAACCACAGCGGAATTATGGGTAATTTTTCAGGATTTAGTCGGAAATATGGCTTGTTGCCATTCATCGGAAAGCTCTCACTGAGAGCTTTCCGATGAATGACTAAATCCTGAAAAATTACCCATAATTCCTGTAGATTGCACCTCCTCAACTCTGGTGATATAGACCCAGATCAATTCAGTGTTGTGACATGGCCTATGATTGTGGATCATAATGGGGTGAGCGGCTCGTGTGAATGCTGACTTGGGTAAATGGTAATCATATCTAATATATTTCTAATGACATTATTATTCTAAGCTTTGGTGGCTGTCATCTGGCATTTATCTATCATAATTGCATGTGAAATTATTCTTCTGAGAAAACTTCAGTATCTACACTAAGGATGTATTGAGGATAAATGTTGATAATTTTGAACCATAACTTGTATTGTAGGCCATTGTGAAGCTTCTAGATTCAATTAGTGAATCATGATACAGGTTTTATTTTATTCTATTTGAATTACAACATTCAAATTTTGTCACCCTTCTCTGCATTTCGTACTGAGAAAAAACATGGTAAACAATATTCATGAATCAAAAGTATGTGTCTACTGTGGACAACCTTAAAATATAGTTGTGGACCTAAAATATGCATGAATCTCAAATTTTGAAAACATTTTAAATGACTATAAACAAAAATGTTCTTAGTACAGGTAATTTATACCTGGATGGGAATTATGAAATTTGTCTATTAAAAAAATTTAACTCAAGATTTGATTTTGATTCCAGATTATATTTCCTGATTCGAATCGACAAAATTAAGCCCTGATTCATTCATAGAGTCTTTTTGTAGTACTGTCTCTTGAAGATTAATTGTTTTCTAGTCAGCTCTCCCATGAAGATAGCCTCCTTGTGTCTGGCTCTTCCAGATTTTATTTCAGCATCAGAAGATAGTTCATGTGTGTTAACTTATTGAGATTAAATGGTAAAACTCCATGCAGGAATGCTTCCCCACCAAATGACCATTGCCATCACAGAGTTTCATAATTTATAACCAGAAACGTAGAGGGGTTAATAACTATCTTGTGTGATTGTTTGCTAAATTATAATTTCAAATTATAAGTATTATACAAGTTCTGAATTAACCCTCCAAAGAAAATTTGTTATTTATATGACTAAGGTTTGTCTGAACTGATTTCCAATTCTTTGATTTCAGATTCATACTTTGATTTCAACATTTAATAACATCATGTTTTATGATAATTTTTTTAAGTTAAAGTGCAAAGGAACAGCTTCGCTATGTACACATAAGCTTCCTCCATGCACATAATATCTGGGCAAGGAATTTTTATATAGAAATTTTCGAACCAATATAAACCAAAATGCTCTTCAAATAAATAATAAAAAGATTGATAAACTATTTTGGAAGTAGAGAAAAACCATAACTAATACCTCACTATAAACTCTTCTGTGAATTATTTCACATTGTCATATAAACACTCTCTGTACAGTAGATATAATAACCACCTAATGTAGTAAAACTTGACTTAATTAATTTATCTCTATATAATTTTGTATTTTTCAAATTTGTAGAACAATATTTTTACTTTATATTTTCAATTTCTATGTCATTAACAAGCCTTGAAATAGTGAGCCTGTCATTTGCAGAATGAGGTCCCCAGAGGGTGAATTTAGTGATGCTACCCGCATAGTGGGCTAGCATCACCAAATTCACCCTCTGGGGACCTCATTCTGCTTACACCTCAACAGAATGAGGTTCCCAGAGGGTGAATTTGGTGATGCTAGCCTGCTATGCGGGGTAACATCACTAAATTCACCCTCTGGGAACCTCATTCTGCAAATGACAGGCTCACTATTTCAAGGCTTGGTCATTAAAGATGTATTCAGGGTTTCGCAATACTTTTTTATGAAGTTTACAGGTATTGTAGATGAACAACCCATCTGAAAATAGTATTGTTAGAATGTTCATTTTTATACAAGCTTGTAAAAGCATTATCAGAAATGATAGATTGCAGAGGGGCACTAAGACATTATTCTAAAAAAAAAATTTAAACATGTACATTACTTCGTCGATGATCAATAGTCCAAAATTGTGATTTTTTTTCCCATCGCTTGCTGCCAGATAACTTCTGAGTTTTTTACACACACTGTGTTTTAATTAAAATAGATTGTCTCTTTTTGGCTGCTGATGTGTGTAACATGTGTTTTTTAATTTTTTTTTCTTTTTTTTTTTCGAGAATACCATAGTGCATACATGTATTCATTTGTTTTTGAATCCTGTATACATCTTTAAACGACTTCCATTGGATTATTACATATGACAATTTACAGTGGAGTTCATTGAATTGATGGTATTGAATCTCATTATTACAATTATGTTTTTTTATTTTGACAAAATAGTATGAAGCACAATAGATTGGTCATAGAGGTTTCTGCAGAGTCACATTTTGTTTTGCTTATAACTGTTTGTATGAATGAAACAATCCATGAATTTGGCTTTATTGTATGATCAACATTTTGTTTATATATTTGACTCTCTTGTATGATTTTATTCTCGCTGATGTGATAAATACTCTGCTTTCTCCATACTGGATAGGAAACTTGGGACGATAATTGATCCTTCAATCATGTTCAAGCATGAAATTAATGTGTCTGTCATTTGCTACAGCTGTGCCAAATATCTACCATATATCTAACACAGAGACCTTAAAATGTGCATATAGTGTTCTAAGTGCGACGTCGGAATACAGCGGCCATTTGAGCTTCCTTTTTTGGGGTCGTTTCGGTGGCCATGTGGTATTGACGTCAGACTTTGAGTCACAACTCGCCATCACGTGCCGGGGTTCAAATCCCACCCAATCCAAAAAATTGCACTTCTAATATCAACACCTTTGTTATATAGTCCCATGCATGTACATAGGGCAACGCTCGGCATGTCATGGAGACAAGTACATATAACATGCAGCTGTGCTAAATATATGAATATTCATCAGCTGTATGTTATGGCCAGGTTTACAGGTGTTAAAGTTATCTACTTTTAACCTAAAGGTGTAATAAAATAGCCAAGAGATTTGATGACCAATCAAGCATTGTATACCATAACACTGAGATAATTACATTGATTTATCATACAATTCCTTTGCAAACACCTGCAAGATACCAATTCCGACGCTGAGATTTAGTTGGTAATTCACTGTGAAATTTATTACTTATATATTTGGAATATAACACTGTGCTAACATTTGAACCATGTAACTGATTGTTATTGAAAATTCAACTTACACCACCCCCTCATATTTATTATATGTAGTTATTTCAGTTTGTAAATCTGGCTATAACTCTTTAATTGATCATGTGAGAGTTGATAAGCTTGTGTTATCGTCGTGATGCTGAATCATTGGACCATATAAATCAAATAGTTTGTTTCTCAGGAAGTGTCTCATCCACTAAAAAACCTGCTCCTCTGAAATACAGTAATCGACTCCTTAACCACAGCAGAATTATGGGTAACTTTTCAGTGAGAGCTTTCTGATGAATGGCAACAAGCCATATTTCCAACTAAATCCTGAAAAGTTAGCAATAATTCTGCTGTGGTTTAGGAGTTAAGCTCTCACTGAGAGCTTTCTGATGAATGGCAACAAGCCATATTTTCAACTAAATCCTGAAAAGTTACTCATAATTCTGCTGTGGTTAAGGAGTCGATTATTTAGGGCATTACCAATCACCACCAGGCCTGAGATTATGTTCTGGACATTTGTAGAATGAGGTCCCCATAGGGTGAATTTAGTGACGTTACCTTGCTGGCTAATATCACTAAATTCACCTTCTGTGGACCTCAATCTGCTTTGGTCTCATCTTCACTGGAAAGTATATTTATTGTCATATTGACTAGTGTTTTATATTTTTTTAGTTTCTTCAGAAAGTTTCTCTATATCCCCAAATTGCATTATCGAGGTGCCCAGCGGGTGCACATCACAATATTCACCATCTGGGAACTTAAATCTGAGTCTAGATCTCCCATAGCAGATGAGGCCATGTAGAATGAGGTCAGAGGATGAATTTGGTGACAGTGTGGGGTAGCATCACTAAATTCACCCTCTGGGTACCTCATTCTGCAAATGTCCAGCACTATATTCTCAGGACTGATCACCACCCTGTTGAATAAAGCTTGATGGCTGTACTCATTTAGATGCCAAGGTTAGATGGAATTTTACAGATGAAGTGTCCATGTCTTCATGAGTAATACTGTGTCCAAATCTGTGAATATGACATTTTGGTAATGTGATGACCAGCAGTCCTGATTGTGTTTATCCTGTATAGTGTGCTTAATAAGGGACTACAATAAATATCTTATATATAAACACCTTCCTCTACAAAAATAATTTGCCATAGATAATAAATGCAAATATCCACCCCCTTCATCAGTTTGAAAAATAATTTCCCTGAGAAATGAACTATTTTGATTATCTGGCCTTGTGTGAACGTGACTTCCTGTGTGAATGATATACCTTGTACATACAGGATGCTTATTTGTCTTACAATTAAACATGAACCATCAACACATGTCTTCTCTCATATGTGATCCATAGGTCAAGTAACTGGGGGTTCTTTCTCAAGCGGGTAGTGAAATTATCTCCAAGGGAACTATTTCCAATGTGCTACATTTCCTTGTACATGTTTGTTTCCATATTTTATTCTCATTTACGCTTTTTGGAGCACATGCGGAATCTGCCCAAAATTTACCTTTGCCAAATGAAAATCTATTTTGCCAAATGATATCTGGCTGCAATTAAGGAGTTTCTGGAAAATTTATCCTTGCAGCTGACAATAGCCACTTATTAAAATTGCAATAATTTAGATATTTGTATCCATGTTGTGGGCGGGGATGCAATGCATCGTCAGACCATGCCAAGTTGCCTGAAATGACAACAAATAAATCCTGGCAGTAGTCATAATTCTTAATAATTCTTTCACCTCCAGTGAATTATCATCAACTATCGACTTTATTAACGCTGGTACCCAGTGTGATTACAGGGCTCTGCTGTATTCAGCTGATTAGCCATTATCTGATCCCACTTCTATCTCAGATTTTGGTTGTCGGTTGGTTCTGTTGGAAGATTGAAGGGCAGTACATTGCTGGAATCTCTTGAGGTCTATTGCTATTGGACCACTAGAATTATTGCAGACCTGGATGCTGGAACCCAGCGAGGGAAGATGCCCATCAGGATGCAAACGGGATGAAGACAGGAGCAGCTGGATAAAAGTTGCCAGGACATCCAGAAGACTTCCAGTCGGCCTTCTCCTTGGATTTGACTGCACCATCATGTCAGCCATTCCTTTGGAGCAACCCCCTGACTCCGGATACCATCTAGCCGGAGTCCACCACCACACTGTCATCAATGAGGCAACAACACCTGCTGGGACACTGCAGCTAACATCAACCTACAGTGTTCCAGGGGGCTAAACACCCCCTTGTCTGGATTCCAGCGACAGAAAAAGAAGAAAGTTTTGCCAAAAATAGTTCCTTTTTCTGTCTAGGCTATAAATGAGGGGTTAGGGAAAGTGGTTATTGACCCTTTCGAGAAGCCCCGCCCCCTCCCGAAACACTCTCTGACAGCAGCACCATAATACACAATGGCCATATCTCTCCGATGTGCAGTCGGATTAACTGGCTGTTGATGGGTGTTAACTTCCCGGAACCTGCATGAGCTGTACTAGTACACTGTTATGGGATGTTCGTTACAGACTGTTAAAACAACCAATTTCTAAATAGTATCTATTTTTTGGTGGAAATGAGAACTGGCTTGCCAAAACTTTTGCCAAATGTGAATTATTTTTATACGACAATTTTGAAAAAAACAACGTATTATGTTATTGGTCTGTCCGTCTGTTCACTTTTTTCGTTTCCGGATGATAACTTAGTAATTCTGAACTGGATGGACTTAAATTTGGTATGTGGGTTTACTAGCACAAAATACAGTTCAAGTTCGAATTTGGGTTCCGCCCGCCAATTTATACCCGAGCTACGGCCCTTTTTGTTGGAATTTGCACTTAATTTTCATTTCTGGATGATAACTTTAGAAAGTCTGAATTGAATGGAATGAAATTTGGTATGTGAGTTTACTTGTCCAAAATACAGGTCAAGTTGGATTATGGGCGTATTTCGCAATGCCCAAGCGATGCTCTTGTTGCATTTGGCAAGTGGCAGCATGAGCCCTGAGCGCAAGGCAGCATGCACTGATTAATTCTTAACTCGCACATTTTGAAACTATTGAATAGGTATCTCACTTTTAATCCTTTCAACTGTGACTGGTCCTTTGGAAAATATATAAAAAAAACGAAAGTAGAAATTGCCAGATGTGATATCTTGCCTCCATTTTCAAGTAAATTATGACAAAAGTGCCTTCTTTCAAGCCGATGCCTGATATATATATATCCATTTATTACACACATTCTACAGGTACCCCATGCCAATGAGTACGGCAATTATTACACTGAAGAGCCTGAACATTCAGTAACCATCTACTGCTCGCCGGACAGGGGGAGGTACAGCCACAATGTGGCTAGCATACTGACAATATATTTCACTGCTCATAATCAGGTACCCTTTTCAGCGCATGGGTGGTGCGAAACAGACACAGTACAAGTGACCTTGCTCAAGGGTCACAACTTGAGGGAAATGTGAACAGAGTACAATCCGACAATTGCACATCAATCAATTCGGCCAAGCCATTGCTATGTGAAACTCACTTTATACCAGAGGTGGTCTGCGAACTCGTCTTGCTGTGTTGACAGTGAAGGAATGTCCAACACGCTAATCATGGAGCTCCACACAAGGGCATATGGAGGTTGACTGGTTTACTTCGGTGATATCACAAGAACATTCAGTGTTCGCCGCAATACCCGTCCAAGCTAACACAAAGAGACTAAGTACAAAATATTTAAACTTGTGCTCATGCAGTTTGTGAAAATAGGGCACATTATTAGCTCAACTTACTTTTGTAAGTTTGAGCTATTGCCATGGCTTGGTGTCCGTCGTCCGTGTGTCCGTCAACAATTTCCTTTGGTGCGGGCTACATGTTGTACCTTTGGTCTGATCTTTATGAAATTTGTCATGGATGTTAATATTGACATGTAGATGGGAACGAGTCATTTTGGGGTCGTTCGGCCAAAAAACATGGCTGCCAGCAGCCATCTTGGATTTTACTCTTTGCATGACTAAATCATTTGGCACAGGCTACAGGTCGTAGTTTTGATCGGAACTTATTGAAATTTGTCATGGATGTTAACAATGACATGTAGATGGGAACGAGTGATTTTGGGGTTGTTTGGCCAAAAAACATGACCGCCAGCAGCCATCTTGGATTTTACTCTTTGCATGACTAAATCCTTTGGCACGGGCTACAGGTCGTACCTTTGGTCTGATCTTTATGAAATATGTCATGAATGTTGACATTGACATGTAGATGGGAACGAGTCATTTTGGGGTCATTCGGCCAAAAAACATTGCCGCTGGTGGCCATTTTGGATTTCAAAATTCAATCCATTGGCGCGGGCTACAGGTCGTACTGTTCGTCTGATCATTATGAAATTTGTCATGGATGTTAATATTGACATGTAGATGGGAAAGAGTCATTTTGGGGTCGTTCGGCCAAAAAAAATGGCCGCTGGCAGCCATCTTGGATGTTACTCTTTGCATGACTAAATCCTTTGGCCCAGGCTACAGGTCGTAGTTTTGATCAGAACTTCATCATGGATGTTAACAATGACATGTAGATGGGAACGAGTGATTTTGGGGTTGTTCGGCCAAAAAACATGGCCGCCAGCAGCCATCATGGATTTTACTCTTTGCATGACTAAATCCTTTGGCGCGGGCTACAGGTCGTACCTATGGTTTGATCTTTATGAATTTTATCATGAATGTTGACATTGACATGTAGATGGGAACGAGTCATTTTGGGGTCATTCGGCCAAAAAACATGGCTGCTGGTGGCCATTTTGGATTTCAAAATTCAATCCATTGGCGCGGGCTACAGGTCGTGCTGTTCGTCTGATCATCATGAAATTTGTCATGGATGTTAATATTGACATGTAGATGGGAACGAGTGATTTTGGGGTCGTTCAGCCAAAAAACATGGCCACCAGCAGCCATCTTGGATTTTACTCTTTGCATGACTAAATTCTTTGGCGCGGGCTACAGGTTGTAGCTTTGGTCAGAACTTCATGAAATTTGTCATGGATGTTAACAATGACATGTAGATGGGAACGAGTGATTTTGGGGTTGTTCGGCCAAAAAACATGGCCGCCAGCAGCCATCATGGATTTTACTCTTTGCATGACTAAATCCTTTGGCGCGGGTTACAGGTCGTACCTTTGGTCTGACCTTTATGAAATTTGTCATGAATATTGATATTGACATGTATATGGGAACGAGTCATTTTGGGGTCATACGGCCAAAAAACATGGCCGCTGGCAGCCATCTTGGATTTCAAAATTCAATCCATTGGCACAGGTTACAGGTCGTACTGTTTGTCTGATCATCATGATATTTATCATGGATGTTAATATTAACATGTAGATGGGAACGAGTCATTTTGGGGTCGTTTGGCTAAAAAACATGTCCGCCAGCAGCCATATTGGATTTTACTCTTTGCATGAATAAATCCTTTGGTGCGGGCTACAGGTCGTAGCTTTTGTCGGAACTTCATGAAATTTGTCATGTATGTTAACAATGACATGTAGATGGGAAACGAGTCATTTTGGGGTCGTTCAGCCGAAAAACATGGCCGCCAGCAGCCATCTTGGATTTTACTCTTTTCATGACTAAATCCATTGGCACAGGCTACAGGTCATACCTTTGATCAGATCATTATGAGATTTGTAAAGGCTGTAGATGGGAACAAGTCATTTTGGGGTAATTCGGAAAAAAACATGGCCATTTTAGAATTAACTCTTTGCATCAATAAATCCTTTGGCACACCATAATCACCACATCCCTGATCCGATCATTATGAAACCTGTTATGAATGTTGATATTGACATGTACATCTAGTTTTACTTAGACATTTCAATTAGCACTTTTTCTATTCCTCCATTTTCTGTCGACCATTAAATTATTCCCCTACCTAAGTTGAGCTACAGTGTCATTGATACTTTCATATATATCTGCCAGGATAACGCAATTAACTGATTGATCATCAAAATGCTAGACCATTTTGTCGCTTGTGTCATTTTTGACATTGCCTAAGTGAACCTGCTAATTTAACGCATCTCAAATGTCACGATAAGTATCATGCTTGTATTGTTCTTATTTCAGTATTACCCTGGGAATAAATTTTAATAATGTGCCAATGATGTAGATGTGAAAGAAAATATTCAAATTGGGATTCCAATTCAGTGTCGACAATGATTCACACTGGCAATATCCACATCAAATCGAATCTCAAATATTTGCAGGGCCATACCAGAATGCTGTCCACATGCATCAAGCTGAGATGTGTTATAGGGCAGGGAAATATCAAAGTCTGTTCATATGATAAATATGTTTAATTAAAAACAATCAGAATGAAAAACTTCAATCTTGATACTCCTTAATCTTAATAAACTCCAAAAACATTCAAAAATATTCATGTTGCACATAACAAATAAACATATACAAAACACACCTCCTACCACTAATAAGATATTCTGTAGAAGTAATACTTTATACAGCAGAAGATTGACTAACGATATCATACAAGGATGAACTAGATAATTTTAACTAGAAAGTGCTTGATACCTGAAACTAGACATATTTAACCAGATAGTTGTGAACTAGAAGTTACAGTAATGCCATAAGTAATCGACTTCTTAAACACAGCAGAATTATGGGTAACTTTTCAGGATTTAGTTGTAAATATGGCTTGTTGCCATTCACCGGAAAGCTCTCCCCGGGGAGAGCTTTCCGATGAATGGCAACAAGCCATATTTACGACTAAATGCTGAAAAGTTACCCATAATTCTGCTTTGTTTAAGGAGTCGATTACTTAGGACATTACTGTATATCAAAGGCACGTTTACATTGATGTTGTAGATCTGTGTACTGTTATACACACATACTAGTGTAAACAGGTCAATACAGAAATGCAAACAGAAAGAAAACGGTATCCGTTTGTGCGAGTACAAATTGTATCCATTAATAAGTCACGGTCAACACCGAAGCATTGGGACAGGCAAATCGAATTTGATTAATCGTTACTTGGGCTTGGTGAATGTGCTTAATCTTTGTCAGTTCAACCTGTGTATTCGCGTGCTCGACAAATATTTCGAGTCGATTACATGATGCATGGGTGAATTTTCGGGTGAATCAGTGCGTATGGTATCATATCTATAATTTCTGCCTATCCATTGTCTCATAAAAATGTGGACTGACAGGGCATTCTCAACTGAGTTGAGTCTATGAGCAATGATGCACATATCAAATCGCTGATAGTGGATTAATTTTTTTGCCTGGCCTAAACTGACGCGAACTCGGAGTGAATTATCAATTACCAGAGTACTTTTGAGTGAGCGTTCACTACCAGTGATCATGATGTGATCACAGTATTCCGTGCCACAAGACTTCACATATTTAAGTACACAGGTCTACAACAATGTAAACATAGCCTAAGGTGTAGTATGATGCTAATAACAGGATATGCGCTGGCCCAAAATGTGGCAAGCGGCAGCGTGACCCCCGGCTAATGAATTTTTTTTTTACAGTACCCCCACTGGTATCATAATTGAATAGCAGGCAAAAGTCGAATACATACAATATTTACCTGTTTAAACATTACATCACAAGGTCATGGCTGAGTTATTAACCCTTTGAGTGCCAGGTCCGATTTTTGTATCAACCCATTTACCCTGTGCCAATGCATTCTCTTATATATGCGAGTCGACCATAGGTCGCCTCGCATATATAAGAGAATGCATTGGCCTAACAATGTTTTTTTTTTTTTACAATTTTAATATATTTTATTATATTCTTTAACAGACTTATTGTGTAGGTTTAGGGCCGATAATATCGGCCCCTGGCACTCAAAGGGTTAAGGCAGATTTGACAAAATCAACAATTCCAGACACACACTGAAAGATGAATAATGCTGTGAGGGAATACGACTAAAACATTCTTCTTCTGTTTCATTGAGATCAGATAACCTGTTACTCAGTTGTGACAAAAAACAACAAACAAATAGAATTTTTTTACAAACTGCTGACTGTAGAATGGAGAGAGTCAAGAACATTTTTGATGTTTCTATAGAAACCCCATCATCATGGGCAATATTCATACAACTTTCATGGATATCTGATCACTCATTCAATTTCTTTGTATTTAAAAGTGGGTGCACTGGAAGGTTCCTATATATGCAGCATGTATTTCAACTGAACATCATCACAATAATGCTTCTCACATTTCAGAGAACAATATACAAAATAAGAGTCTTCAAATTAGTACAAATGTAAACAGTTACTATGGTATATCACAGCAGTACTTATATCAAAAACTTGTGTTGTCTATATTAATGCTGTACAAATATCACAGATCAGAAAAAAAATTATGAACAAATCATACATAAATCATTATAAAGGCTGAAATTGATTTATTAATGCTGATTAATACTGACAAAACATAATGCTGTCTCATGCTACTGAAAAAGTTTGGACAGATAGCACATGAAAAATCAAGTCCTTTCACAAATTTTACGATATGATGTCAAGTCATTCTGATCTGAAGTAAATTTGGATAAAATTTGTCAACCATAAATGTTGTGTTAACCCTTTCTTTACTAAATACTCATTGGTGAATAGTTCCCTGAGGAAATGTTCAGATAATAAGTTTTTTGAACTTATTATCTGAACATTTCCCTGCAATGAATAGGAATCCTTCTGAATCTCTATTATCATTTTTGCCTGCCTGTCGTCTGCTTATATTTCCCGAACATCCCTCCAAATGCATAATATACCATTCCAATGTATCCTTTGATAACTGCTGGGAGAATCCATTTAGTAAAAGAAGGGTAAATAAGTGGCTTGATTTCAAACATCATCAGGGACTTCCGACAATATAACTTAGTATGAGGAACGTCATGACTACATGGACATTAGTTGGCATGTAGGTCACTGCTATCGTATAAAAAAAAGTGTAAAAAATATCTTTTTGTATCAACCCATATACCCTGTGCCAATGCATTCTCTTATATATGCGAGTCGACCATAGGTCGCCTCGCATATATAAGAGAATGCATTGGCCTAACAATTTTATTTATTTTTTATTTTTTTTTACAATTTTAATAATTTATTCTTATATTCTTTAACAGACTTATTTTGTAGGTTTAGGGCCGATGAGATTGGCCCCTGGCACTCAAAGGGTTAATAATGAGTTAACAATGTTTCAAAGAATCATTCTGATAGTTGAGGATGTCTTTGATATTAAATCAAAAGGAGCAGGACTAAACCATAACTAAGTAGGCTGCAGACTTCAGAAAAAAAATCTACACTGAGCTACATGTATTTCAAATAGTTAAGTTGATATTATAATTAACTCAGACTATATGACCACAGCATCATTCCTGGGATGTGGATTTGGGGATCTGCTTTCCTGCGCCTTCAGTCTGGTATATATGTGTTATAATGTTATATAATATGTAGCTCTTACAAGCATTGACCATTGTGATATAAAGCAATTTTCCCATAATTTATCTTTTTACAAACGAACACTAATGTTGATATCAATTACCCACATGCAAATCTAATTATCAATTCAGTCCAAGGTCCCTTTTCGTAATATACATAACCCATTTATAACCCTCTTTTCCCTGTGGAATCGGTAAACTTGGAAGTCTACTATTTTTCTCTCAACCATTGGTGCGCAAAACAGTACTCGCAAATTTAAATATGAGTAAGGTAGTCAAAATTAATTTGTGAAAAAGAACTTTAAAATATATCATGTAATTTTCATTTAAACACGAGAAAGGTAGTCAAAAATAACTTAAATTTAATTTAAGAAATTGTGGGCACCAAAAATATCTCCAGTAAATAATGCCCCAGTTTTCTGTGATTAAAGTACAATAGGACCAGGATTCAGGAACAACAGATAAGAATGGATTTCATTTTCCACAAATGAATCAAACCTAAAAATCAGTGTGCAAAGAGCTATTTAAAATATGTCATGTCTTAATACAGAATCACATTCATTAATGACTTTGGTACTCAAATTTTTTTTAAATACTGATATGTATGTAGATTGTCTATCAATGATTGATTGTTCAAAGTTAAAATATATAAGTATACATTAAAAATCATCATAAATACCGTCTTATATCTTATAATATTCTGAAAAGCAAAATAGTATAAAAAGAACTGGCAAACTATGGACTTTTTCTTGAATAAAAATAACAAGGATATAAGCATTCAGTGGGCAAATATCTGCAGCAGCAATAACCTTTATCGGTTTAAAATTTAGGTTACAATAACTGAGGCTGGTAACTTTTGTCTATGTGGTAGTTGAATTGATGAATTAAGTCAAACAGCAAGGCAGAGTTAAGTCCCCTCGCTACACTGGTCATCACCTTGCAATAAAAATCTCCCTTAAATGCTCCCTTAACTTTTAAGAATATTGCCATTTTGTTCATTTTTTTCTTCAGATGGTGGCATCTGGAATCACTGCACGATTTTTCTTTGTTTGCCACAGACACAGAATTGCCATGGCTAGTATTAAAAATTCAAAATTCTTAAATTTATACATTCTTATACAACAGATCAGTCTCCTTGAAAAGCTGATGAAATCCTATATCAGAATTACGTCTCTAGAACTCTCTATTCAAATTAGGTTCTGTGTTGAAGGGATTCCCTCCATTGGAGAGTGGCGCAGACTAAAAATACGATTTCATTGGTTTATAACATAGCAGGTCACGTCAGAGATCAGAGGTCAATGACGTGTTAACAATTTTCCCACACATTGTCAAACTCAACTATTTTTGGAAAACTGAACACAGGTGATATATCAATAATTCATTTTACTCATCTCAATATAGGAGACATCATCTTCGAGTTTTTTATCAGTCAACAATATTCAAGACTGATTATTCTTTCGCATCTAGTTGTATTTATAACTATTTCTAAATATTACAATTTTCACAAACATTTACAAGGAATGCACAACATATTTGGAAACGGTGTATTACATCATGTTGGATATGAGCGTCATCGTAGAAATGAAATATTAAAGACACTTCTAGTGACGTAATTCCGAAATAGGATTTTCGTCGGCTTTTCAAAGAGACTGACAACAGATTAAATCATCTTCTGTAAACAAAATAATGATTGACATTGACAAATATCAGAAAACTCAAGACTGGAACTTCATGCTTTCTAATGTGGGGAACCCAGTAGGTGCAGGTGCTCCGCTGTGATATCCCAGTAGTGGGGCTCCAGTCGGGTAAGTGTCAGTCAGCCCAGTGTTACAGTTGTTAGCAGACTTGTTTCCAGGGTAACCCCTCACTTCGGCGTAAGTCTTGTCCAGCGGGTAAGCATAGGATGGGTGACCAGTATACAAGGATGGTACCACATTAGGTTGTGCTGTAGGTGAAATTTCTATGTTTCCATGTCCCTGAAAAAAAGAAGTGGTTCACAGTCAAATTAAAGATGTATTAAGGATTCCATCAAGTAAGATGATAAAAGTCACAAAATGTATATACAATGTATAACTCAAATTAGCCCCACAATCAACTTATAATTACCTATCTTGAAAAAAAAATATAAGTACAAGTTACATTCACACCCATAATAAAAATCAGTAATGTTATGATTTTGGTAACGTAAATCTGATAGTGCTAACACTGAATTTGGATCGATTTACAGTCAGGAATCAAATGGTATCATGCAGCTGGTACATATATCATGTTCAAACAAAATTTATAGATTTTGAAAACAGATATATATAATAACTAAATAATTATTTATAAAGAGTTTGACCCATGACACAGTAATTTTTGGAGACAAGCATATGCAGCGTTGGTGATGCAACTTTCCAAATTTACCAATGGCAAACAAAATAAAATTGACAAAACTTTTAGCAAGTGGGTTTTAAAATGTTGACAAAACAGACATCTAAAGATGCGCGGACAGTTAAACGACTCTGCATGGTTAAAATGATAGTCAGAAAAAAGCGATGTGTTGTAATGTTTGCATTGAGGCTGGTGTAAGTAATTTGTTTGTAATGGGCTGTTCATCTCTCAAGATTATGTCAATTAAAATTTGCATGAAACAATAAAAGGTAATGATTAAATTATTTTTACAGTTAACCCTCTTTGTCTGTTTGGGTATTAGTATAGTCGGAGAAGGCGAAAAAAATGGTGAACCTAGAAGAAATTGGTAGAGAAGCGGTTTTTATGTCATTGGACGCGGGAATATCTCCCGAATAATATATCCAAAATCAGCTAAAATCCGCTTTGAGCAATTTGTTCTACATCACTTTAAAATAGGGGTCCTCTTTCAAATATGTATGCTGATTTTCTAATGAGCGATTCATTGGCAAACATTGGGTACCAAGATAACATTGATATATTATTGTAACTGTGATATATATTACATCCAGTATGTATTTAACTTTGTAAATAAGTCAATATTGGCCACAGTTTCCGCGAAATTTTAATTTATTTAACGAAAATATCATTCAGTTTCGCAAAAATGTGTCGCGTTTTCAAAAATATATCCGAGTAAATTGTATATTGTTTGGAGATTTGTTCATGGAATGTGTCGCAAATGATATTTAAATGTGCACAAGCATGTCCTGAATACGTCAATATGAAACTTGGATAATTTAATGAAACATAGAGTACAAATATCCGAAAAATATTAACCCTACCCCCAAAACATGAAATTTCAGGTAAAAAAAATGGAAAAAATACTTAAAACTATAACACTACCTATTTATTGATCAACTATGGGGTATTTGTAATTTTGTAATTCTTTTAAATCATTTTGGTAGCATGTTTATAGAAAATTAGTGGTTATTTTATTAATATAACAGAGAACACCCGTATAGTATATGTACAATTGACCCAATAAAAGGCGAGCAATTGTTAACCCAGCTGCTGAACTTGATATAAATATTTTAGAACCGAGTTTGGGGCAGGTATGTGGTGGATATCTCATGAATATTCCAAAATCCACCTAAATCCGACTGGGAAATAATGAACCTGAGAACTGTGAAAGGGGGTCACATTTAACCCATTTTGTTTTGATTCTCCCATGCAATCACAATGAATGGCTATTACACATGTAGTTAGTAAAGAGCCTCAAATATGATCTTCATGCGTCATATAGTATATTAATGCCACACCAAACAATGTGGTCGGCTAGACCTCGTGCGTTACTTAAATAGTCGCATTAGTGCAAGTCCTATTAGAAATGTGTTGGTACATAGAAAATGCAGACCATAGGTCGCCTCGCATATATAAGAGAATGCATTGGCTTAACACATTAAAAATTATAAAATTGTTAAAGAATGTAAGAATAAATGGTAAAAAGTGTTAAAAAAAGATTTTTTTTAGGCCAATGCATTCTCTTACCGGTATATAAGAGAATGCATTGGCACAGGGCATAACTGTAACTATCACAATGTGGTCAAGGAGCCGGTTCCAATGATATCCATATTTGTATGGTTCTATTGAGACAGACCGAAGATATTTTAGGCTGTTGAAGCTTTATTTGGCCGGTTTTGGCCGGTTTGTTGGGTAAAGGGTTAAAGAGTTCACATGCAGGTTATGATATGGAAATCTCTGTGGGACAGACACATATGGACCCAGCAGAGTGGGGGTGGAAAACCCAAGGGACACAATTAGTTCCAGTCATGACAGACCTAGAAGCTGCACCCGATTCATTGCTAAAATTTGTCCGTTGCAAGTGCAGGCTAGTGCATGAGTAGGACTTCTTGTGTGAATAACTCATGTGCATGTAGAAAAAGTGGACTCCATTGTGTTTTAGCCTGCGGTGACTGTCGTGGTGATAGCTGAAAAAATTCGGAGGAAATTATCATTGATGAAGGCGAGACTGAGAGCTGAAAGTGGAACACCAATATGACAAAACATTACTTTATTTAAATTTTGGTCCCTATTATGACACCCATCTTGGAGTATGAAGGTCACGTTGTAACACATATGTGTGTATGAACTGTTGTGATTTTTAGAAAAATACATCAGATATTATTCTATGAGTAGTTATACCAGGTTCAATTGTCGAGTTGATAATGTTTTGTATTTTCCGACTATATACATTGTATATATTATAATATCGGGGTTTCTCTGTCATATACACTACATAACCAATACTTTTCTATAAACATGTAACTATAATGACTTAAAAGTATTACGCATACCTCAAAGTTAATCAATACATAGTTAGTGTTATATTTTAAGTGTTTTTATATTATCCATTTTTTTTACCTGAAATTTCATTTTTTTGGGGTAGGGTTAATATTTTTCAGATATTCTTGCTCTATTATTAATTAAATTATACATGTTTCATACTGTTGTATTGAGGATATGTATGTGCACATTTGAATACCATTTGCGATACATTCGATTATCCAATTTCCAAAAAATATGCAAATTACTCGGAGATAATTTTGAAAAAGAAACACTTTTTTTGCGCAAGTGAATGATATTTTCGTAAAAAAAATTAAAATAGGGCCGAAATTTTCGTCAATATTGACTAATATATAAAGGGTAATATAGACTGGAGGTAATACTAGTAACAATTATAGTTATCTGTCAATGTCATCTTGGTACCCACTGTTTTACAATTTATTGCTATTTGAAAATCAACACAAAGGTGACAATATTTCAAAGTGATGTAGAAAAAATTGCTCAAAGCGGATTTTAGATATGTTGTTCTGGAGATGTTCCCGCGTGCAATGACTTAAAAATCGCTTCTCTACCAATTTCTTCTAGGTCCAACCCTTCTCCGGCTATACTATATGGAACTGATGCACGTAGGCTTGAAATAATGCATATATATGATGGCAATATTGTATGCTTTGCATTCATGATAATCAGTGTTTTATGACCAGCGAGTATAAGACAATAGGTGAATAGCATCGGATTAATTGGCGTCTCTTTATCTCCAACACAAATACAGTCAACAAGCCTGCAAATAGTGCATCTGTCATTTACAGAATGAGGTCCCCAGAGGGTAAATTTAGTGATGCTATCCTGCACTGTGGGCTAGCATCACCAAATTCACCCTCAACTGCTATGGAAGACCTAGGATCAGATTGAATTTCCCCAGTTGAAGTCGGTGATGTACACCCATTAGTCACCTCGATTATGCATTTTATCTTCTGCAAATTAGTGGATTTCCAGAAGGGAAAAAGTAACTAAAAACAATGTTAATTTGAGACTATAGATACCTCCCAGAAGATAAGATGAATGATGTCCCCAGAGGGTGAATTTGGTGATGCTAGGCTGCTGTGTGGGGTAGCATCACTAAATTCACCCTCTGAGGACCTCATTCTACAAATGACAGACAAACTATTTGCAGACTTGACAGTCAAAATAATATGTATGCTCATGACAGATATTTGTAATTTGATAAATCTGAAGCAATATTAGACATAGTTTCCGGGAGTCGCTTAGAGATTTATTACAACATTGCAACATATGTCGACACATTTTATCTTCAAATGAAAATTTTTCGCAAATTTCCCCAATTTTCCCCTCAATTAAATTTCGCAAATCCTTTTGTAATTTGCCAAAACAAATTTTCATTCTGCAAAAATTTTGGTCCAGCGCCAATCCTGAGCATATGACCAAAAACTATATTCCAAATGTTACCAATTAATTTCCAAATATGTTGATATCCCATTGGCAGTTTTCTTTAAAAATTTCACCAAACATTCCAATGGAAGGCTCTCTCGATTGGATGCTTTAACAGCAAAAAGGAAAAATAAAGGGTGATGTTATGTACTCACAGCCATGGCATTAGCCTGAAAATTAAGATTTCCATAAAGATGTGGAGCCAGTGGTCGGGCCTGAGTATATAAGCCACCGAGGGCTGCGTATCCTTGGTGGCCACCTGCTGGGATTTTATCAGCTACATCAGACCGAACCTGCATGGAAAACAAAAACACATTTATTATCCTCAGGTTGTTTTTTGCTTTGTGTCTGTAGCATGTACAGTAATGCCCTAAATAATCAACTCCTTAACCACAGCAGAATTATGGGAAATTTTTCAGGATTTAGTTGGAAATACATGTATGGCTTGTTGCCATTCATCGGAAAGCTCTCAGTGAGAGCTTTCCGATGAATGGTAACAAGCCATATTTCCGACTAAATCCTGAAAAATTACCCATAATTCTTCTGTGGTTAAGGGGTCAATTACTTAGGGCATTACTGTACATGTTGACAACAAATCCTTTATCACAGCCTGTGTCTCTCAACCACACTTCATACACTTCTAGATAGGGGTTCCTGTTTTTCGTCCTTGAATTATTTGGCACATATCATACCAGCTGGGATTGCTTCAATATTTGCAAGGTTAACCCTTCCATGGAGCTTCCTGCAATGGGAGACTTGCATATATAAGAGAATGCACTGGCACACGATCTTTAATGCTGCACCAGTGCAGCTCCCATCATGAAAGGTTTAATTGGATTAACATCTAGATATGAGCTAAGAATTTGTTTGGTCATCACCAAAAATGACACACCAATCTACATTTGATATTAAGAGGCTATCTCATTCGATCATGCAGAAATTACAAAATAGATTTATTGACTTCTGGAAGAGAGAATAGTTTAATTACGAGAATAATCCCCATATAAAAAAAACTTAAGATTTTTCAGGAAATTCAAACTAGTATTTAAACTTGAGAATAATTACTAGCTGATCTGAATAATGAGATAGTACTACATTTATCAAAATTAGAAATAGCGACAGTTTACTTGTTAAAAAGGGAAGATCAAAGCTCAACTTGGAAGACAGAATCTGTCCCCTGTGTAAGCTAATGTGGAAGATGAAATGAATTTTATTCTTATACTTACCAAATCTTAATGATGAGTGAATTATATTAAGGCTGCAGTAGTCCCTAAATTAATTTACAGAACTAGGATCAAATGAAATGTATTTAAATAGCTTAGGATTTAATGACATGGATGAATACAAAAGTATGCATGACATGCATCTAGTCTAAAAGTCTGAGTAGGTGATTTGGATGAATATAAATCATTATACAGACCACTGGTTCATTTCACTCCTATTATATCAATATGATATGTAATAAATCGCTCTGTGTTTACTGTTGGTTTTACGTTTAATATTTTTCTGTAATGTATGTTTGTATACAATGTATGTTATGTTAACCCATGTATTGGTAATGTTCCTATAATTGGAAATTAGACCAACTAAGCTTTTGAATTTGAATTCTAAACAAAAAATAAAATAAATGAAAGTGCCCATGACACTGTAGCTCAACTTTGCGAAGAAGTTAAATTTTTGTGATGAGAAATAAATGGAATGATGAATTGAATTTTGAAATCCAAGATGGCAGCTGGCGGCCATGTTTTTATGCCAAATGAACCCAAAATGACTCGTTCCCATCTACATGTCAATGTTAACATCCATGATAAATTTTATGATGATCTGACAAAGGTATGACCTGTAGTAGCCCATGCCAAAAGATTTAGTCATGCAATGAGTAAACCCAAGATGGCTGCTGGCAGCCATGTTTTATGCCAAATGACCCCAAATGATTCGTTTGTATGTCAATGTCAACAGCCATGGCAAATTTCATAATGATCGGAACAAATGTACGACCTGTATCCCGTGCCAAAGGATTTAGTCATGCAAACAGTAAAATCCAAGATGGCTGCCAGTGGCCATGTTTTATGGCCGAATGACCCCAAAATGACTCTTTCCCATCTACATGTCAATGTTAACATCCATGACAAATTTTATGATGACCCAGCCAAAGGTACGACTTCTAGCCGGAGTGTTCGTCTGATCATCATGAAATTTGTCGTGGATGTAATGTTTACATGTAGATTGGAAAAGAGTCATTTTGGGGTCATCATGCAAAGAGTAAATCCAAGATGGTTGTCAGCAGCCATGTTTTATAGCCGAATGACCCCAAAATGACTCGTTTCCAATCTACATGTAAACATTACATTCACGACAAATTTCATGATGATCAGACGAACACTCCGGCCTGTAGCCCCTGCTAATGGATTGAATTTTGAAATCCAAGATGGCTGCTGGCAGCCATGTTTTTTTGCCGAATGCCCCCAAAATTGCTTGTATCCATCTACATGTCAATGTCAACAGCCATGACAAATTTCAGTACAATCCGACCAAAGGTACGACCTGTAGCCCATGCTAATGGAAATTGTTGACAGATGTCTCCACACACAGACACACACGGATGACCGAGACCAAGCCATGGCAATAGCTCAAACTTTACAAGTAAACTTGAGCTAAAAAGGCTCATCAACCAAGATCCTGTTTATCAACTTTGAAAATTTTGCTACATCGTTAACTATATTTCTGTATCAATATTTGCAAACCATTAAGAAATCATATAATTTCTGATACTGTGACTGGACATAAAACCACTTTGTTAAAAAGTGAAAAAACTGGAACAAAACATTTATTTTAAATTTCTGAGCAAATAAAAAACAGCAGTCGTACTCACTGTGCAAAGAATAGCTAGCGCTCGGTTTTTGTCATTCTCAAATGGAAACGCAGATAATAAGTATTCTTCTCCTAGTTTAGTCTGATAATCAGAGAGTACTCTGAAATGAGAAATACGGTAAGATAATTTGGTCTCACATATTACAAATAATAGGCGTGATTTTCTTATTTTTTCCACACCTGGACAAATTTCAGACTCTGACTTAACCCTTCCATGACTGGAGCATCCTCAATTTTTGAGAAAAACCTGTGCCAATGCATTCTGCTATATATGCGAGTCTCGATCCCATAGGGAGCCTCGCATATATAAGAGAATACATTGGCCTAACAATATTTACCTTGACCGTGTAAGCAGTGCTTTCTCTTGTATATTTGAGGCTCCATAAGAGAATGCACTGACACAGGATCTTTAATGTTGCGCCAGCGCACCCTGCCATGAAAGGGTTAATCAAGTGCCAATTTGACATTTCATGTTAAGCAACAAATATAAATTTGTATCATTAGTAAATACATACAGCTTGTGTTAATTGGATATTTAAAAACACTTTGAAATATAACATGAAAGTTTAGAGAATTTCATAGACAAATGTTCTTTCCACTTTATAGATATAGTTTGTATTACCTCTTGAGACAGTCCAAAGCAACAAGTTTGTCATTATGAATGCTGATAGCTCCAATTATTTCTCTAGCTTCTTGGCAGGACATCCTAACCAGTCTCTGTGGAAATGAAAACAGATGTATGATCAGCAAAAAATTATTTAGCAGTAGTGTAATTACCAGCAATAAGAATGTTTTTCATATACTAGTAGTACTATGTACACATTTAATGTTGAAATTTTATTATCAATAAAAGGCTGCTAGGCCATTCGTCCCGATTAATAAGGTAGCTTTTTTTTAAATTGGCATTTATGGAAATGCAAAATTTTATTCTGGGAACAACAATTGGATCAAACATTGCTTCCGTTTGTCTATGTTGTTAACACACCTAGTTTTATTTGATTAGACACCTAAGAATAATCAATAAATTCTCAGTGTATGAAGATATCATCCGGAAAACAATATAATCTGTAAATTCTTATAGTATTGTAAGTCAACAAGGGTCATAAATGTAAAGGCTGTATATATTGATGTGAGTAATCCATAAATCAAATTTGATAATAATCAGATACCTAATAGTAAAGTTATCACTCATAAACCAAGATAATCAACAAATTCTGAGTCGACAAGGACCATAACTCTGGTCAAAATGGGCAGACCGCACCCATATTCAAATTTGACCTGTATGTTCATGAGAGTAATCCATATTTATACCAAATTTGAAAAAATAAGACAACTAAAACTAGTTATCATCTGGAAACCAAAATAATGGGCAAATTCTAAGTTGAAAAGGGTCATAACTCTGGTAAAAGTGGATGGACCAAACCCAAATTTGAACTTGACATGTATTTTCATGTGAGCAATCCATATACCAAATAATCGGTAAATTATAAGTCGACAAGGACCATAAGTCTGGTAAAAATGGACAGACAAATCCCAATTTCGAAATTGAGTAAACATTTTCATGTGGATATTAATCCACATACAAAATATAAAAATATCTGAGATGGATGCATGCACACACAGACATATGGACTCCGGCGATTTCAATAGTCCCCTGAAATTTTTTGTCGGGTGACAAAAAATTTCAATCCGTATGTTTCTATTGTTGATTGAAATATTTAAGCTCCTTGTTGGTTTTAAAACCATATTTATTTGATCATGTGGTGAAATAGCAAGGGTAATAAAATATATCCTTGACCCACACGTGGAGTTTTGTTGTCACCATTCCAAAGTAAATTGGAATTAAAAAATTGCAAGGAAAAACAATTTGCACGAATGTTATTTATATCGCATTCAAGAGATGTCAAAGTGAATACATTGGAAACACTCTCTCATACCCACACCACATCCTATATGAACAAAGCAAAATAAGGCTGCATAAAAATGGGCATAGAAAATAAGAAATTTATGCTAAAGGTGGTACCAGTAACCAGGCTTGAAAATATGGTGCCAGACATTTGCAGAATGAGGTCCTCCAAGGGTGAATTTAGTGACGCTACACCACCCAGTGGTTAGCATCACCAAATTCATCCTATGGGGACCTCATTCTGCATGGGAGACCTAGACTCAGATTGAAGTTCCCAGATGGTGAATATTGTGAAGTACACCCATTGGGAACCTTGATTATGCGATGTGTCGTCTGCCAATTTGGGGATGTATATAGCAACTTAACTAAAACAGAAAAATAATTTCTGAAGAAACTTAAAAGTACTAAATTCGCCATCTGGGGACCTCATTCTGCAAATGTCCAGCGCAATATTCTCAGGCCTGCTGGTAACTTATAATTCACAAATAGTTCTTTTGCAGCAGAATATTGACAAAATCGGTTGAAGTTTGTCACGGAATGTATGTTTTGATATTCTGCTCTCCAATATTACATGCTGGTATATATTTTATGATGTCCTTTTAACATTTACCATTGGTTTGGATATTGAAGCAAGATAACAGTTGACTTATTAACCCTTACATGACTGGAGTTTCCTGATTTTTTTTGAAAACCCTGTGCTGATCAATGCATTCTCTAATATAAGTGAGTCTCCCATAGGGAGCCTTGCACATATAAGAGAATACATTGGCCTAACAATATTTACCTTGACCTTGTAAGCCAGTGCATTCTCTTACATATGAGAGGCTCCCTATGGGAGACTCGCATATATAAGAAAATGCATGGTACAGGATCTTTAATGCTGCAAAAATGCAGCTCCAGTCATTGAAGGGTTAATAACGAACTTACAGGTTCAAGAATTTGGATGGCTCTTATCTTGTCAGCTGGTCGGGCAAAAGAGTGTAATAGAGCTGCAGCCTGAAAAATATGAGTTTAGACTTCATCAAATAAGAGTTCAACTAAGGAAATTAATAAGAGTATTCCTAATAATTTTACATACAGTAAAACCTCTCCAAACCAAACACCCTTCGGACCGGCCCTTCTGTTCGGTTTAGAGAGGGATTTGGTTTATAGACTGTCCGGTTTGGAGAGGTTTTACTGTATATACTTATATTTACAGTACAAAATGTATGAACCTTTAACCTTATCTGGCTGTAAATGTGTTGACCTGCTCATCTCTAAACTCATTAACTACCGCAGTTGCAGAAATAATACAGAAGTATAATACGAAATTATCCATTTGTATGTAATCTCTATCCATACCGTTACTAGGCGGTAGCTCAATGCATAGATACCAACACTGCTTACGGGCAGACTGAGCCTGAGACACTTAAAATATATACTGTTTTGCAAATGCACCAGGTATGGTAATATTATTCTGTTCTTTATATGTTTCCACCCTGTGTTATTATTTATTACTGTACTAGTACATCTAACTCAAATCTGATAATTTTCTGCCAGGGCTGTATGGACCATCTTAGAGTCAAAATAATCTCTAAATTGAAGAGATACAAACTTACCTGTCGAGCATTGAAGAACCCCCTTGAGCTGAACAGGATTTCAAGCTTAGTATTGTATGAATTAGTTTCCTGAAAAAGAATGTCAGTTTATTTTGTTAAACATGGTAACATTTAATAATAAATGACTTGTTTTACAAACTAGTATTCATGTCTTATCCCAGGACAGTACACATATCGGTAGGTACTAGTCGATACTTGTCACAATAATATTAGATACATGCAATAAAAAGAACCAATATTCTTGATCCAATAATGCTGCGAGTACAACACACAGAAAAGCACATAATGTGCATTTATGTTTAAATTGTTAAGACACTGAGTCATCGACCCGACCTTCATCAACCTCCAAGAATTTATATAAACCTTTGGGCTGAGATGAGTTCAGCCTCACTTTTAGGTCACAAGTCATAGCCAAATTCCCGGCTTAGCTGATATCTCTAACTCTGTGGCCTATTATTGGATTAGACCGGTCAACCTGAATACCAACATTGGGCCTGTTGCTTCATGTAACAGTTCATGGCAATGGCTTCTTACAATTTTCTTGCACACACCTGATTTAATGTTGAGATTCTTGAAGCAGTATTGAACTAAATTAAATTGCCATTCCACATTTTTACTTGTTCAGATCACGTACTGTTTATAGCAGTTATTCATTTTCTGAGAATGCTGTTCCCAAAATTTCCCTTCTAAACTATGATTAAAGTCATTTTTTTTATGGTTATATAATATGCTTGATGTGGTCTTCAGAAGTTCAGATAGTAGATATAGATTCCTCCATGTGGTGTACTAGCTTGACAGTTAAGTAGTTTTCTATGTAGGTCCATCTAAACTATCCACCTCCTGAGTCCTGACATAGCTTAGGCATAGAAACCTCTTAAATAATTGGACATACCACTGATTGAATTCTGCTTATAATACAATTAATTGCACTTTTAAAAGCACAATTGATCATTGTGCTTAAGCACAATTAGTTGTACATAAACATAATCCAATTGAGCTTAATTACAATTCAGTGAAGCTTTAAAAGCGCAATCCAATTAAATTAAGCGCAATTCATTTTACATTTTGTGGGCATAAATTGTGCTTAAGCTCAATTAAAAACCCTGTAATTTCAATTGTGCTTAAATGAAACTAGAGGTGGGCTGTCCCAATGTGACTAAGGATACCTCTGAACTCAAATTACACTATCTTTGTCTATCTTAATTTGTCTTTTTTTTTCGAAATTGTTAACAACAACAACTTAATTGTGACTGAAAGATTTGTAAAATTTAATTTTGGCAGGCTATCATGATGAGTCAAACTTCAACGGTGCTCAGTCACTGAACCAGATACAGTTTGTGTTTCGAAAATCATGAACATTACAAGTCTGCAAGAACATAATTATCTCGGATTAATCAAGATTGTTCGCATTCATAAAATGTTTTCAAAATGTCCAATGATGCCCTATATTAGTGATAGTAGGTGATTTGTTCAAAATGAGTCTTCCATGTCACGTTGTTTGTCATTTTAAAAGGTGTGTAATTCTGTACATGAATCAGAAAAAGTTACAGCCCATTTAAATTTCTCATTTTCATGAATTTTCTGCAAAACGACATGAAATGCCGCCTCAAGTGGATATGAAGCAAATTGCCTTGAGATATTATAAGATATGACCAATGTTAGTTTTGTAAAATAAATACACCATTGGGAAGAAGATGTGATTTCCTACTCATAGCATGAATTTTTTTGGAATATATTTCATATTAAAGGCCCACTTAATTTTCTAACACCAGATCACATGAATGTACATGTATATAAAATATATGCCATATTACATACCATTTGAAAGAGGAAGCTCCAAAACATTGTATTATCAACTATCCAATGTAATAACCTGAAAACATGTTGTTTTTATTGAGTTACCGACGTGCTTTGTGCTTAAATTTCTGCTGGATTGTGGTGCAAAGTGTTTTATTTCCAATGGAGGGGGGAATAACTCTATATCCTAAAGATAGAGTTATACCCTTCCATTGATAATACATTTAGAGTTTGAATTCTGTAGCATTCTGGGAGCCATAACAGGGAAAATATTTCTAGGATTTCTACAGCTGTTTCTCTGTGGGCATCTTCTGAGACACAGACATTTCAAATGGTGATGAATTTTAGTATTTCAATCATATTTTATGGCATAAGATTGTTATTAAAACCATATATGAATTAAGGCACTATAAAAAAAAAAAAATCAGTGACCCGAAAATTAAGTGGGCCTTTAGGTCTAACCCAGCTATGTTATCCTAAATAATAGTTAATCATGTAATTAATTGCATCACTGGAAATTATGATTTTATAATCAATTTGTTTTGAATAGTTCATCTGAAGATCCCTATATGGTCAATATGAAAAATTTATAAATTTGTTCTACAAAATTTGTATACTGTGTTTACGTCTGACCATCGCTAGTGTAAATTATGTAAATTATTTGGAATTTCTTCACACATTGGGAGTTATAAATAACCCAAGAATACGTCACTACAGTTTCTACCCAAAATTATACTTTAGGTCACTTATGAGTCATTCAGCTATACTTGTTAAATGTATTTGACCACCCCTAATGTGGTGTCACTCTGGTAATACCATGGTAAAGTTAATGCTTATTACCACTTCAACACAACGATGCATGCTGCCACTGTTCGTGATAGCATGTTGATTTATATTTATGTAGACAAATAATATACATTGGTTGGTTCATAGTATTCCAAGTATAGGACATGAGAACGCTTGATAGAAAATTCTTGGATATACTGGTAGCAACTTTGAAGTTACCGATATTGTTTAGGCTGTCAATTTATAAACTCCACCCATCATCTGGTGTCAGGACGCATTGATTGGCATTACACATTCAGGAATGAAAAATAAATTCAGTGATTCATCAAGTTATATCTATGGAACTTTTATTATTTCAACTTTCAGTATGATGACCGCTAGGCCTAGTAGACCAAGGTACCATAGTCACATGGTGCCATGTCTCCACCGAAGTGACAGTCTAGATACCACACTCTGCAGTGGATAACAATAATTAACATAAACCACAAGAAGAATAGCGGTGTAACACGATATCTCCCCCCCCTGGGTATCGGGGGGGGGGGGGGAATACCCAGGG